>JARQTG010000168.1:163171-223942 GCA_030142615.1 Syrista parreyssii
AATAATGTCGGTCATACTAAATGCCAGTAGGATATTTCAATTCTATCCGTCCCGAAGGAAGGAAACCCACCTCGCTCTCAATGTGAAGCGCAGTGTGCCATACGGTAAAGGCTATACGATGCAAGAGAGTCTCAGTCTCCTCTTGTAAGGGCGGCTTAAGGTCTCTCGTTTCCACGTCATTATTATTATTATTATTAATGTTATCCTGATGCATCTCGCCGTAGCGACAGCAACGGGCGCGTAGCCAACCGCGCGACAAACTACTCGAATTTTTCATAATTCCATCTCTCGATCCTCTTTCCATAATATTCTTTTCTCTTTTTACCGATAAATCTTTATTACTCTTTCAACCATCCGACTGGGATATACACGCGTGTGTCTCTCTCTCTCTCTCTCTCCCACGTGAGAGTCTTCACTTGTCGAAACGTCCAAACGGACCGGTTGTCGTACGGTTGGCGACCGCGACAAAATAAAGCACGAGGCAGCCGTCGTGACTTTCGAACGACCACGATAGCCGGACTTGATCCGCTGCGTAAATTCCCATGCGGAATCATTTATTCCGCGGGATATCTGAGAATTTTCTGTCGTTTACAACGCGCGCGACGAGAATAAGAAAAATTTGGAGACGTGCATACACATGTGTATACGGGTGGCCATAATAAAAAAAAAAAACTTTGCATTAAATCTTTTCGTACGCGCGGACAAATCACGGTACCAAATTTCACGTTGAATTTCGTCGTCACGACTAGAGGAGGTAAGAAGGACGTCGCGACATGCGGAGACGCAATGAGGAATGCGATCGTATATCTCAGTCGTTAAACCGCAGCGCGTTTCCCTTAATCTCCTCGTATCTTAATCGCAGGTAATTTCATAAGTAGATACGAGACAGCACGTGTCACGTATACGTGCGTGTAGGATAGGTCGACATATAAGATTTCATCTCCCTGGTCGCCTATCATGAACATCCACCCGCAGCTCATCTCGTGTACCGAGCGCGTATCTATATCAGCTACAAGCTATACAATGTTGTAAATTTTTCCAAATAATCATAATACTCGAAATCACTGTTATCTCGAGATAACGAAAATGAAAGAAAGAAAACACAAGATCGCACGATGATCGAGTAGTAGCTGTCACAGGTCGCGTAACTGTTCAGTCATAAATGATGGAGATTGATTCACAAAATTTTCACGAAAGTCCTCGATTCATTCACAAAGAGTCCAAAAATCATTTCGTCCCAAAACGCACGTACGATTTTATTAAATAATTTCGCGACCTGGGTCAACCGAGATCAGTCGACTGCGCTCTACGGGAGCCGCCCCGACGCTGCGGATGGATAGACGGATGAAACCCCGCAGCATCCCGGGGCGAGAGAGAGAGAGAGTGCGAGAGTGTCAGAGAAGGAACGTGAGTGGGAGCGAGATAAAGTGCAAGGGGTTTAACCAGGAGACCGAGAGAGACGGAATCGGCCGGTAGCCATGGAGACGAACGGGCGTGTAGGAGTAACACGCAGGTCTGATCCCGTGCCCGCAGAAAGGTCCTTCCAGGATCTCCGACACGTCCAGGAAGTATAGCATATCACAGTATCATCTCGAAGGAGCATCGATATACTGTATCCATATAAAGTATATATAGTAGGCGTAATAGTTGCCATAGTGATAGGCGATAAGGAGCGGAGGGGGAGTTCGGACATATATCTAGCGGGATTTTCGTCGTGGTTTACCGCTATGGAATTTATGAATGGGCCTGTTCCATTCAAATCGGTTCATTGGCACGCGTAGGCGTCCCGACGCTCAGTCAATAAACCGCTTACGCTGCTAGTTGTCTAACGTGAATCGGCCGAAGACGCGTGACAAGTCGCGGATGCCTTTGTCGTGTAATAGTGAATATTTTTATGGTTGAATCTACTTTAACGTCTATACTGTAGCATAGACTATACGCATATATATAGTTCACGAAAAACATACCATCCGATGGTAAATTTACCATAGGAATCAAACGAGCAGGTTAACTTCAGGCGGTTCGTCTGGGCTGAATAACACGGCGTATACGTATATATGCATATAAAGTAATCGTACTGTGGTTTTTATGACGTCACAGTTATTACCGCCATTAAAGCGAGAATGCGTGATCTTTAATGTAAAGACGTAAACCTTGACTTTATACGCAGGAACCTTGTACCCACTGTAAAGTGCGTTAGTCGTAACTCCAGTCGTTTCCCATTACGTAAGGGTTGCTTTTTACACGTTGGAATTAAACGTGATCTGATCTCATGGGAACTGCTTACGATTAGAATTGCATTGGAGTTGTGTTATAAATAGAGGTGAGGAAGTAAAGACGTAAGAAACATGACCTATACCAAAAGCTACGTGGGATCCAATTAGTATTTTAATTAGTGTTTTAATTGGTACATTGATCGTCAAGGTCAATCGCGTAAGGGTTGAATATTTTTATCGAAATTATATATTCGATTTTTGAATTATCGATATCGATAATCCATATGGTCATTTCAAAGGTAGCATCCCGGTAAGATTGCTTGAGAGGAAATAACGCGCTACGAGCCAATGGTGTTTTTTGATTCTGGTTTGGCTCTCAGATACAGGAGGTTTCACGTTTTGTTTGTACTGTTTAAGATTCAAGCTGGAAATATCATCCGCAAGTGACGAAATAAGGAGACACAAGGTGGTATCGATGAAAGGATCGAAAGACTGCTAAAGTCATGATTTATCGTCTGCTAGAGAAGTTTGCTAACTGACGTTTGAATAGACACGTGGCGTACACGCTTTTACGTCATAACATAGCAGAAGACTTTTCGTTATAGTTTCTGTCAATTGACCCAATACCAAGTCCGAGGTATTTCTTTTCCCTCTGTTTGTATCTTTGCCGTCCATCATTTTATACCACAGAGAAAATGGAGGCGTTAGAACGCTGGTACGTCGTATCTCTGTTGTCTCAAGTTTCACTCTCGGGAGCGTCAATTAGCGTCAATGGCCATAGGGCCGGTTTGCAACGCGCGACTAAATAAACCAATCTATATAGTCGTACAGCTGTCACTCTGCGATCTTATTAGGTCAGCACTGCCATGGCGACATATACCGTGTGTCCTAAATTTCCGTACTAATTTGAACCAGGATTCATCCTTATCCATTCTCCTTCTCACTCACGCCCTAAACACCCTTAGCTTCGTCTTTCACCCTCGTTGCTTTACGACAGCCAATTTACGATATCAACTCCGGGCGCGGGAGGAAGGAGCGCTTCGCCGAAATGTCAAAGTGGGTCGAACCCTGGGACACTATCGATATTCTGGGTAATCGATACCCAAGACTTCAGGGTGGCCAAGTTTAATCGGGTTCGGGTATCTATCGTTCCATGAAAAAAAAAAAATATTTAGATCCCACGCAAAAGCCATGGTTGATAAGCACCAAGTTTTGAAAGCAGTGTATACGTATACATAGAGAAGTCAGGGTCGGATTAGAGATTTTATTGTTATAATTTTATTGATAAACGATATTGCTTATAAGCAACGTTGTTTATCGATTAAATTCTTTTACCGTATACGACGCCTATGTTATTATTTCGACCTATCAAAATCGACAATGGGGAATTACGTTGGTTTCGCGTATGGTATATGTATGCTGCTACTCGTGTATATACGTAGCTACTAGAGAAAGATGGTTCGGGCCGACTATAAATTCCTATAAATTTTTCATCACTTTTTTTCTATATTTTTTCCTATCTCGAAAACACTCGAGGAGAAGACCGGCAGAGGACACGGAGACGCCGCGTATCGCGCGTCAAGACACAACGGGAATAACAACTGCGGTTATTCCGTTTAAGCGAACGTTGTATGGTGTTCAGTTAGGGTTACTCGTGGGCTGCATTGTCGCCGCTTTTACCCGGTAAACTTGCCGGTATGCTTCCTGGTTCTCCCGTTTCTCGTGGCGTCTCGCGAATCGTCTTGCCTGGCTTGCGATTAATTCGCTTGCTGGCATCGCGTGACACTGGCGATATTCGACAAATGGAATTTTTATTATACAATGCCTACATTCGGTTAAAATTACAAGCGCATCCATTGTACGTTACAATAGAATAATATGAATCGCTCGATAAAGGCCCGGTGAGGATATGGAAAGTGGCTAGGCGAAGTCCGTTTGAAAATTCCGCTCAGCATGGTTAATCATGAATGTTTATGCGATAAATGACGAGAATAGCGAATGACGCAAAAGCGGCGTCGACCGGCGCGATACGTTCGATTACACAAACGCTTGGAATAGCTCGACTGCTAATTAGCCCAAAAATGCACGACCAATGAAATTCCATACGAATTGTCGATATAAGACAAATAATTATGAGTGAAAGAAAAAAACTCACCAAAAATCTTCCGTAATAATTGTAGAAATTTTCGTCACACTGAACAGTCGACAGCATCTTGCTTATGTTCGATACGATTAAATGATAATAAAAAAATATTGAATTTCTCTCAAACTTCTTTCACGTTACAAAGTAAATCATTCGCGTCATTTGAATTTCACAGAAACTTCAACGCCGTTCGATTACTGAGATTACCGAATGTCGTTACAGTCGTTAGAATCGTCTTTGATCCCGGCCATCTAGAATTGATTCTCTACGTCATTGAGAATCAAGATCGCGATGACACTTCGCCACGAGGAGACATCGTTTCACAATGACTACATAACCAAGTCACCCGGTGTGTATAAAACAACTAGAACGTGTCGAAGGCAAAAGCCGACAGAACTCGGATAGAGCGCGTTTAGTAGTCGGACGAGCAGGAGAGGTTAGGGGAATCGAGTCCGCGCATGCGCAGTGTCCCAATAGAAGCGCCCCCTGCGGATAGTTCTACGACTATCCCTCGTATAGCGGCGTCCTTCTCCCTCTGCCTCAACTTCCTTCTTTTTGCCTCCTCGCCTCTTTTTGCCGAACCACTCGTTTGCCACGGACGTCTCTTTTCATGATCTCCTAACAAATGGTTACCGGTCGAGTCTGTAATCGCAATTGCAGAACCGCGATTGTTCCTGGCGAAGAAAAAGAAAGAGAAAAAAAAAACCTCCCGCCACGATTCGAAACCATCAACTTTATTTTTCCTTCCAAACTTTTTTTTAACCACCGCCAACCTCTTTTATTCCCTCGTGCACCCTTATCGATTCCCGTGCCATTTAATCGGTTCCGTCATGATTTGCCTAACGCTCAAAAAAAAAAAAAAAAAACCAAGAACGTCGGTAACATTTGAAAATGGAGATGCGCCATTTTTCATAATATTTCGTATACATACAAACGAGACAAAATCTTATGTGTCTAGATACATTCGTACGTGATCCCGAGGCCATTTACCACGTCCTTGAGCCTCGATTGCTTTTTGATTGGCCACGATTGGTTAATAGGCTCCGGCTCAATTTGGAAAAGAGAACGGTCGCGTCTTTTCGTGACGCAATTCCTCATAGGATTTTCAATTGCTCCAAACGTCTACGCGTTATCTTCTTTGGCGTCTCCCATGTGTACCAAAATGGCGCAGGTGTCGGCGACCATATCGTAACAGGTGAACAAACGAGGCTTCGTTATTATTAAGATATACGCGAACCGTTTAAGCCCCAAAGATACCGGAAGCGGAACTTTACCGTCCCGTATAATAATACACGTGGTTGGTTCCGAGCCATTTCGTTTTTTCCTGGTATATTAATAGCCAACTTCTCCCAGCACTGTTTATAATAAATGATGCTCCTATTAAAAAGGGTAAATTCCGACTCTCGAGCGGTGCCCCCGCTGCTATTTACGGCCCTGGTTCTCGAGGTACGGGACTTGCGACGCCGGAAGACGCTATTCCCCATACCCTCCCTCCGTCGCCCACTCCCACTCTCTCTCTACCCCTCACTCTAGTCCACGCCAAAAGTCGAACATCACCTCAGGATGAGACTGCGAATTCGCGCGAAACCGATAGAGAATCATAAATCAAATGATCCGTCCTAGCCATTGGTTGGACCCACCCCGAGGGGGTTGATGGTGGTTAAGTGCAAGAAAAGAAGTTCATAAATTTCGATGCACTTAGCTTGGCCGTCAAGAAGAGGAAACCAAGAGAGGCCGATATATGCATTTCTCTTGAATGTGGTTAACGGTAGCCGATAACGAACCATCCGCCCCAAAATATAAGGGTCGACCCTTAAATCCGTCGTCGACACTTGAGATTTCTCGACTTGCCGAACGGTTCCTGTTCCTCTTTTCTCGTACTCTCTGTCGTCCCGTCATTTTTTTTTTTTTTTTTTCGTCCACCCCTTCTCAACCAGCGGAAAGGGTTGTTGCGCTACCGAGATCGGAGTAACTTCTGAGTGACAGTATCCACGTGTTTAAATTTAGATTTGAATGCAGCCGGGTAACTCAATGGTTTCTGCTTCTGAGGTTTTACCGGTACAGTTGTGTGTATGCGTGTACACGGGGTAAGCAACCCTTGGGAGACTGAGCAGAGACCCACCGATCTTCTTTCGTATATCCTAAATAAATCTAAACCCTGCAGTGCAGATGGCGCGTGCTGAAGGTTTTGGAAATAAATTTTGGTCCAGTTAAGTCTGATCTGATGATCATACGTGATTCTGCGCAGGAAGTTGCGTGATTGATATTGGCAATTTTTTTTTTTTTTCGCAAACGAGCTTCCATCCTTTCGTCCCTTTACTCCCGTCGGGAATCAAAAGTGATTGCTTATGGTGTTACAGGAGATTTCCTGAGGTCTAACTGGGTCGCGTGTCATCTTTTAGTAAGACAAATATTGACAAATGACGACAGCAAGCTACGTAGGAACGCCAATGTATTGTACGTGCGTATACATATATCGACCCCTTTTCTGTATACCCCAACCCCTTGGTTCCACCCTTGTTTTACGAGTGAAACACGCGTATGGAACAGCTTGCTAGCGAATGCCCATTGACAACTGCCAGCTGGGGTTGGTTAGGACCTGTCAACTACCATTACCAAAAATGTACACTGTCAGGCACCCCGGGTGAAATTCGACTAGAGGAATTCGAACGTTCACCCTTATTTTTAATAGTGAGGGAAAATGTGAAATTTTGGAAAATTAAAAAATTTCTTCCCTTTTCCCAAGACCATAATTCGAGGGCGTTAAAAACGGAGTTTTACAAGTGCCTAAGGGTAGCGTCCAGGTGATGTTTATCTGTTGGGGTAGGAAGGAGCAACCCCAAACACGGAATACACGGTCTTAAAGTTTTCAGTCGGACCACCCAGTCGGTACGACTGCAAAGAACGCGTACATACGTTAGCGGAGTCAAGGAAGCCCGAAAATGTATGGGCCATTGCGCACGAGTGGTTAAGGGTAGTAATTCTCAAAGCGAAATGGCGTTCGTGTCGGGGAATCGTTAGTTACGGAGGCTCGGCAGCCGTAATGGAAAGCAGGAATCGAAATGGGGTTGCTGATGGATTTTCATTAAGCTGCGCAACCCGCTGACCCAGAACCAACTAAAGAAATAGAGAAGTACAATGCTCCGCCACGAAGGTTACAGAGCGGCAAGATTATATAGGGGATGAAAAAAAAATACAAGGGCAGAGACCTTCAATTGGATATAAGGGGGGTTGGTATGCATGCCGATAGACCCGGGAGTAGCAGCACGTGCATCCCCTGAATAGTCACGGTAGTCGCGTACAATCTCTGACCTCCTGACCTACCTGCAACCCCTCCATACGATATACGCGCAACCCCTACGTGTAAAATATTTGTTAGGTAAACCAGGAACCACTAAGGGATGAACTGCCACAGCTTCGAAAATCAACTCAAAATAAATTCACCCCGTTGGAATTTCTTTTCTTCAATGTTTTCAAAACACTCACCGTGACTTGTTGACTGTTCGTCGGACTGGGACTTGGGCTAGGGGTTGAATTCGGTGTAGAAGCATCCCCCGGGCCCAATGTACCACCGGGCGAGGTTGAACCACCCACGACACTTCCCACGGTCGGAAACGCTCGTGCAGGATCTGCTTGCCATTGTTTGTGTATCTGCTGCGAGGTGTCGCGAAATCTTGCGCCCTGTAAGTAAATGCGATTAATTAATTTTGTAAAGTGCAAAAATTCATAAAAACTAAAGATCTGATGGAACAATGTAAAAATATAGAATTACGTATCCATGTAGATATTAATTGAGTCACTGCCTCAGCAAAGGTCAATTGGCACCAGACACGCCTTGCATTCCACTTTGCGTAAAAGAGACTCTGAAAATGACTCTGGTGTCACCCAGTACAGTCATTTCCGTCATTCAACCATCTGCGTCCTTGACTCAAGTCAGATCAGCGAATATTCTCAACGTAAATACTTGTGTAATTCCCGGGGATAGGATTAGATAAGATAACAGTATCCAACGCGACCTGCGCGTTGATAACGATAGATTAGAATAGCGAATATTGAACCGGAAACACAGACTGAAGGATGTTACGTCAGCGGCAAAAATATTTTTCTACGCGACTAAATTGTACGAAAACAAAAAAAAAACATTACTTTCTAATACGTAAACCCTGCATAGCAACTATATGGAAAACACAAATCGCGTGCGAATATTCTCTAAGAAAGGCAATGGAAGCCTCGGGCTTGGTAATTGGCACTTATGCAACGATCCATCAGGTTAATAATTATCATCCTGGTTGGATAATAACGACAAAAATAAGAACAGTAAAAGAAGCCGAGACGACGCCCGGTACTTTTATAATTTTTATTTAAAAAAAAAAAAAAAATGGAATCCGTTCTAAAAATTTACCTGCACCCGTCATACTATTATATACATATATACACAAATGTTTAAGTATGTCGCGTGGCAGTAGATTGCATATATATAATAGAGGGAGCATACCAAACGCTAAGCACAATGTGTGTACATATGTAAGTACGTATCATCATAGTCGTGATGCATTATAGTACAAGAAGCTATTTATAAAACCGGACAAAACGAGTAGAAACACACATGGCGACGTACTTGATGCCTGAGGAAATTTCGTAGTCGAGTTGTCTGGATAACACGTGTCATACGATGAAGAATTACAAGGAGCACCACGTTCTCTTAGTAAAATTGTTCACGTATAGATCGACGACCTATATTTATGGATGTGAAATAGCTGCAACGCATGAGTGACGTAATGATAGGAATAAAATCCAGGAAATTATTCACTGCGTCTAATAAAATATTTACAACTTCACGATGACAATCGTTGCCACGCGTCATGGTAGGAGGTTATAAACAATGACAATGACGTGTCTTATATCGTCATTGACTCGATTATCCACAAAATGGCGTATTACCTCACTGAAAAGTTCTTCAAGTTCTTTAGGAGCAATTTTCGCCTTCATCCTGACATCACGTTATTGCCGTGACTTATCCCGCATGAAATTAGTTGAGAAATGATATGTGCTTTGTATATATAATAATGTAACATCAGTCCTGTACTTTGTATATGTGTGTGTATACATACATATATATATATATATATATATAGTGACTCGTAAAAAATATGCCGGACCTTTTCTTCCGTACAGTCTCAGTCCTTTTATTCCCGCTTATTTTTTCGTTCAGCCGCCATCTTTGGGTTTCAGTTTCTTGGTTACTACCGGCTTTTTGGGTATATATATAAATAGTCCGTGACGCGGCACGTAACGCACGAGTGAAGGTCGCACAGCTTCTAGTATCACATGCTCGATTAACACTCTAGCCGAGAATCATGATCGTCCTGTTAGAAACTCGGGTATTGTATCATCATCCGCCATGATGGATACCGTTATGATTACGAGAAGGCATCCATTAAAATTTTGCTATTAGTTACGCGACGCACTAATGCACTGTAAATAGAACTGCACTTTGGTCCATGATGCGTAAACAGCGGCAGACAGCCTCCCGTACACGATGCAAAGGGAAATAAACAAAAAGCGAAAAGCAGTAATAAAAAAGAGCACTAAGAAACACGAGGATACACCATTCCCATAGGAATTCGCGTGAGTCACGAATACGTAAATACACAAGAGGTTCACGGGTTTGATCTTCAGGATCTTTGCCAAGCGAAATCCCGAGGGAGGCGACGAATCTGTTCCAGGAGCGACACTCACCGTGTTATCCCGTGGGAATAAATGGAATCGAGCGTTCACTAAGTCGCCATATTATATACACGTAGCTCATATATAAAGATGAAGAATTCTCTTCCTACAGCACTGGTACACTTATCCACGATACACCATCCAACTGGTTCTCCCGCCCACGTGTTCAAAGTCACTTCCGGCCATCCAACTTTTCACTTCGTGTCAAGCCAGACGCCTGCCATCCAACGAATTTTCAAATGCCGTTCCGACGGCCACAAAAATCAGCCGTACCAGTAGAATCGATAATCACGAACACAGCACAAATCGTACGGAACGACTTCACGATCGGAACGTGACTTCCAGACTGAACTCTTTCTCTCTACTGTACTAGTTCACTATAAGATAAACGTCTCCTAGATCGGTAGCGAAGCCAAGCGTCTGTATCTAATCGACTCTCAATTTTTTTTTTCTTTCACTGACGCAAGAAGTTACGACGTTGTTCAAAACACAGCACCGACACTTTAGCACAATATTGAATCACTACTAACTACAGTATCGATCGCGTGGATATCCCATCAATAAATATCGATCCAGTAGTGAATCCAATCGGTAGTCCATAAACGATCAAGACACGTGGGTTATGTTGTCCGTCGGATGAATGAAGTATCCGATCTTCTCAATGATTCAGCATTCCTTGATGACCCCGCGTTCTACACGCCACTCTTGCGTTGACTTGGCCTCGTAGTTACAGGTTAGGTTCGTCGATTGGTATACCAAGCTTGGTTTCTGTCTCGTTACCGGTTCCTCCGGAGAGCAGCGGTCGAATACGGGTGCACTAGTCGACTGTAGACAAAACACAGCAGCGCTGCGAGTACAAGAGCCGAAGGACAGACGGACGAGACAGGCAGTACGTCGCATGTGCCAGGAGCTACGACGACGGTCGACGGTCGGCTTCATCGTAGACAGCAGGAGGGTCGCGGGTCGCGTATCTCAGGATCCCAAAGAAGGGGAACTGTTTGATGCTATAGTAAATGTACTGGATATCGGTATACGCTGAGTATGCGAGTATCGAAGTGTTTCTTATTGCGTAACCGATCGCTACGTGGGGATACACAATGCTGGTATCGCGTGCGATTTTACAGGACGACGTAGAGACAGACGTGAAATCTCGAGAAATCGCAATTTCACTGTTGATTTAATAGAGATGGAGCTTATGAAAAGTGTATAACGTGATGTGTATATGTATTTACTTTATTTAAAATAGAAGAGTGTTCCGAGAGACTAAAAAATGTTTGGCTAACTAATATATATTTAGCTACCATTCTATCGCTTATTTGTAAACTAAATAAATATACAGTTTGGCAAGGTAGTACATGTTGTGCATACATAAAATCTATTATTTATTAATAACTACCAGTGCGGCGTCTATGTCTAATATTGAGATTTTTAAGAGATCAAACGATTAGACTGATCATCGTGAAAGTTATGCCGAATATGGTTGGCAGGCTTGGCTTATTGGCTGTCGTAAAGTCGGCCAGTGTTTCCATGAACGTTATCGTTCAGCCTTGTCGTAGCTACGCGTGCAGCTGAATTAGCCGATGATTCGTGTGGGTCTTGCTGTAGGTGTGAATGTTATGGCTCGGAGTTCAGTGCTCGTGTCTGTTAAAGTAAATCGTAATGGCATAGAAAAATGTACGCGCTAAGCTTTTAGCGAACGTAAGGTTAGACGCTACGTAGAAATAACATAGGTTAGCCGAGTTTGGTACGTAATAAACATAAGTATGAATCTGTTTCTGTCAAACTGACGTTGTTATTCGTAATGCTAAAGGAATGCGATAGCCGTTGGCATGAAGAATGCCAAATAAAAGTTTGATTAATAAATAAAGTACTAAAAGCGCCATTAAGATTTCTAATCAAGTCTCTGATACTTAGAAGCGATCCGGAATCGTCAGTGCTGCCAGTGAGACACGAAGTGAACCGATTCTGCCCGACGACAAATTAAATCGTTAGACGTCAACCATATAGGACATGAGAATAAGTAGATCGCTGTTTGATCTCTGATCAGGCATTATTGTCCAGAGTAATTATTGCCTAGAACGAAGTCTGTTATTTTATACGTCAATCTTGAACCTGTATTCAATGGATGAAGAAGCTAGTAGATATATACATATATATACCAGACGAGTGTTTATTCCGTTCTCAAAGTTCTGTGTTGCGCGTCCTGTCGCTCGATGTGTGCGTGCCTTAACGTATCGAGTGCGGTGCTCCTATCGGAAGGATGGAATGCAAACATAAAGTCAGTGTATGCACTGGAGACCCACGTGGGTGGCTGGTTAAGTGGGTAGAGTTCTGGACGCTTGAGAACCCGGCTTAAGGACTGCGTTAGAATAAGAATGAAGAATAGATTGATTTTTTGAACCTTTCGGCCGCTCGGAGGATCTCGAAGGATCAACCAGTTTCTCACGACGTAAAATAAAGGCAGTTTTATTATAAAACGAGGATAAAAATATTTCTTCGTATCTCGAGCGAATTCCAGGGTCGATAAAGTCGATGGAAAAGAAAATCAAATGAGATAAATACCCATAAAGGCTGATATAGCCCAATTACGAAATTTCGCCGTATTAAACACTACATGGAATATAACCAAGTCTTTCGTTATTAATTAACAGAAATAATGAGCTAAAGGGAAGTCAATGGGTCTTTCACGATGCTTCGCACCAGCCTCTTATCACACCGTAGTACTACGAAGACTTATAATATATTTACACACGATAACAATGATTGATAAGGTCTACGTAAACATCGATACCAGCTGCCATACTGACCCACATTGCCCAAGCTCAGACCCAGCACCCTCCTAAGTCATATTCCATCTCCAACGTTAAAAATAAAACTCAGTGTGAACGAAGCTTAAAGCTCAGAGTCCTCAGCTCGCAGGATCTGACTGAGAATAAGACCAGTCGTTCTCCAACGTTGCGGTAGCCCAAGGTTATCCAGACAGAAGACGTTGGTCGAAGTCAGGCTGCCATGCAAATATTTGAGCGACCAAAAAAAGTCCCCCAAAAAAAAAAAAAGAATAAAACCCACACGGACTACGCAAGGAGCGTGCATAATTTTCTCTCAAAGGTTTACCAAACCAAAGGAACAATTTTTCTCTAATCCCAAACATGGTTCCACGGCATCCATCCTAGAACACATAGACCCAAACACGATCCATTCTCAATGACCATACAAGATCATCGTTCGGAGGGCCTCAGGGCCCATTTCCAAGCGGCGCTTTAACATTGGATAAATTTGTCAAGGGATCGGATGGTACGTAGCCCGGCGATGTTTATCGTGCGATGTTGACGCTTGTACGATGTCACGCGTGTCAGGTGTAAGATCGTTGAGTCCCACGATAACGATCTGATTCGATAAAACATATTGGCCATTGTCCAATGGGGTCCGATCAGTTTGCCAAAGCCGATCGTATCGCCCAAGAACAAAGGCCAGGATGAGTCCGTTACAGGATCGGTATTCTCGATCTTTAACGGGTTTCTCTGTACGTGGATCTGTTATTACGTATACGCACACACACACACACACACAATATACACACAGTCCTTGATACACGGATGTCCTTCGACTTTCCCACGGACTTCAACTACGCCCGACACCTCCACATCCACGTACGTTGTACAGACAGTTTCAAAAGTGCTCGTAAGCGTAACGCGAATGATGCTATAAGAATTACTTAACACACTTGACGGTACAGTACTATATATATATATATATATATATATATAAACATGAACAGAAGATCCAATATGGAGAAAAGCAATAGCTATAAGTAACGAGCCTGTATAATCTACGTGAGCGGCCATTATAGTCGGCAGGCTAGTGAAATTAACATAACTAGCAAAGACCCGATGAAAATGAAAGTAAAGTCGGTTGTAGAAGCCAATGGCGGATTTCCGCGATGATCTCTCAGCCGTAATAAATATTTCTACCACGGTCCTTTTACTTTCTTAATTGGTACGATGAATTATTTACGAATCTCAAATTGCCCGCAGTTCTCCTTCGCGCGATTGCTACAACAATCGTAATAATGAATTTCTCACATTTTTACCTATCGCGCTCAATACGTCAGCCATCTGTTCCGGTTTCTCGTTACAAAAGCGACGAACAAGCCGATTCGTCTAGTGAGATAAGACGGGTGTGATTTTACGTCAAAAAAGGAGAAAAAAAAAACATTTTTTCTTCTTTCTTCAACCAACTTTCTCTTCCGTGTCGCCCGATAAGAGACCACATGTGTGACCACGCACGAGCGAAACAAACGTGTGGCGGCTTAGGAAGGCACGAAGCAACAAACCTCGACTATATATATATATATGTATATATATATATATATTCTTTCTCTTTTAAGGTACAAAGTGTCTGGTTTATAAGTTAAGTCACCCGGTACCGGTTTTGTTATACACAGCATGCGCCCTCAGATTCTGAGTCACCATCTTCCGTCTCACTCGCACTCTCACCCGAGGACAATCTTCTCTTCTCTTTCCTTGAATTTCATCAAGCCGCCCACGCAACTCGCAACCGCTGCACTAATTAATGCGTGCGCGGAGTCACCAGGCGGACTGGACTAATCGGTTCAATTAAAGATACGCGTGATAGACGCTTGATTTATATAAGGATCGTTAATTAGTGAATTTTTGCGAAAAAATTTCATTATCCTAACGGACGTCGCGACGCTCCGCGTCTTCGGTGAGGTTGACATAAAAGTCATGGAGCCGATTACACGGAATGTGATTATAAGCGGGGCAGGGGTGAAGGGAGGGGGGAATTGTCAAATTCCCCTATATACTTGAATTTTATAATTAATCATACAAAATTATAAACGACGCTCGTAGATCCTGGCACGTTGTTCCACAACGAGGATACAAAGCGACGCCAAGCGTCGGAGACGATACGTGACCAATCGGCGGACAGCAAAACAATTTAATGCGATTAAGTGGATCCTGGGGTTCAGATACGAGCTCTGTCTGTCGGCTGTCAAATTTCGACCGGTTAATAGGGGACCCTGTACGTACGTACGTACATACGTAACAACGGACCCATAAGGCCCAATACGAAATGAACTTGCCGTCTAAGCAAGATCAGGGCCCAATCTAAAAGGATTCAATTCACACGCATCCAGTGTATGACAGATTGACTAAGAGTGACATCTATCTTGATTCACGTTACCTAATATAAACCCATCTTTCACCATAGACTATTAACACATGTCCCAAGGACCGGAGGTCAAATTGCAGGGAAAAGAATTTTTTTTTTTTTTTTTTTCAAAAATCGACTCTTTATCTGTATTATCTCCAGGGGTTCTCGAAACCGTCCAAAAGGGTTAATTAACGCTAATGGATCGACCTCGAATCGCATACCTGCGGGACATCAATATTCATTAACGCTTCGTTATACCGAATAATTTCGCGTGTGTTGGTCGTAACCCACAAAGCCCAAGGCTGGAGCGCGTATGTGTGATACGATATGTTATAACCTATGGCGTATAACGCTATGCGTGATTGCACGGGCTTACGCGCACCTTTAAAGCCTAGTGGAGGTTGAGTCTAGTCTAGTAGGTACTGATACGAGATTCACCTGGAATTAGCACACGCCTGTGCACTCGTACGGCCATTGTAAAACTAGAGTAAATACAGACGACGTTTACGCCTGTTAGACCTACGAGGCCGTATAACTACACGCCGCCGATTCTACCGATACCAGTTCATACGCACGTTACCACGTATGTATGTACGTACGAAAAATTATGCATGGAGCCAGACGAGGATCTAGGTGAGGAATGTTATTATTATAAAAAATGTTATTTTTCAATAAATTCCAACATTATTTTAGGTGACCGCAAAAATTTTTCTATCTAGACAATTTTGCGAGTGTGAACCAAGCTTAAGGATGGATTATGTATATATGTATATATTTTTTGAACAAATTATCTGATTTAACATATGGACGATGGTTAACCTAGACACTCGGGGCAATCGGGTGGCCATAAAGCATGGGATACTCGTATAACTGTATTTCGACAATTTCGTCGATTTCATTGGCTGAATTTTTCAGCGACCGAATCACCCACGATTCCTATTGGCCATGGCTGCCTGACGGTGTCGCTACCAAGTAACGTGTGACTTAACGTAAATTTTCAATCATGCTCGCGTCGTCGTCAAGACGGAATAAACTAGGCTGATTAATAAGCAGGAGTGACTTGACGCAATAAAGGATCCTACGGTTTAACAGTGATTTGAATTTCACTTCATTAATAGGCCGATTTATTAAACGCAATTACGCGTGATTTATCGTGACGTATTTATATACATACTTTATGGTATCCCATACGATATATATATATACATATGCCTCGTATACATATACCCCATATATGTCGTACCAGCCTGTCACATTATTCTCTTACCATGTAAACAGTCACTTTTAACCATAATCTGAGAATCTGTATACCCATATGGTAATACAGTAATTTCCTATTGACTTATGCCAATTTTCTTGCCAATAATCGTCAAGATCTTTTTAACAACTGCTTTTTAATAGTCCAGTCACGAGGTTTCGCAATGGCGGATAATTCACACGGGTACACTTTACGTAATCTTACATGCTAGAAGTAATACGAAGCTGCAAGATAGTGCGTGCGAGTACTTCCGTTAAATCCCGGAAGTGCGACCGTCGATTTATTTGCATGACTCCAGGGCATCGTATCGCACGAGATTAGATCTTGACTCGAACAATTCAGACTTGGACGATATTTTTTTATTTTGCTCATACGTATTTTTACACTCGTTTTCCATCCACACACACACATATATATATATATATATCAAAATATAAAAATAGAAAATATATAAATAGAAAAGAATTTTACTTTTGCTCTCATCGCGATATTTCTCGTAAAAGATATTGACCAGGTGAAACCTGGTGCAAAGTCTCGAAATCGTACGGTTAAAAATACATAAAAAGTAGCGGAGTTACAACCTAGCGTTATCTAATCGCGTGCAAGAATGGAAGAGAGGGAATCCTTATCACAATCCCCCTCTCTCCTATACCCCCTGACATACCCAAACGACAATCTTACCTAGATCCCCTTAAACAGGTATCGCCTGAAATCGCAAAAAAAAAATGCACCCGGTACGCGAGTCCGAATTAGATAAATTGAAAAATCCATATTATTAAAAAATAACAATACCTCGCCAGTAGATATATGTCCATTCATGTTGTTATCCAAGGTATCCCATAACCAATTTCAATCGTTATCGATTTGTGATAAAATTGAAATTTATTAAAAAAATAAACACCAAACATCCAAAGTCTCGAACTAGCATAGAAACACTAATCGGATTGAAATTCGAGTTTACATTCTTGATATTAAATTTATCGTAATTTTATCAAACTTATATTTTCACTCTAACTAATCTCATATTACGATTATTTTACAATCGGCCAATCAATGGCCAATTAATTCTCTATGACAAAGTTTTAACCCGCGTCCGGATCGTTTCCGTGAACGTCCTCCGTGTCGGAGCGCGCTTCGCGGACTGGATCCGCTGGCTCGGTAGTCGTAGTGCCGGTGCAGGGATACCATCGCTATCACCATAGGTACCAACTACCGCGAGTATAACAGTGCGAGACTGTCAGTCTGTCACTCTGTCAACGGTTGGTAGCAGCGGGTAGTAGCGTCACCCTCTGCAAGTGAAACACGAGTACAGAGTGGCTAAAGCAACGGCGTGGTACAATAACAAGTAAGAGGTACAAGTATAACCGAGACGTGAAACTAGTACGTAGTACCTAAAGTACTAACTAAGCGTAGTAGTACCGGTAGAGTACATGACTAAGTAGACGGAATATTAGTAACGGAAACAAGTACAGTCGGTATAACCCTGATAGCCAAGGCGAGTCCAAGGCAGTAGAAACTCTATGAGAACCGTGAAGAAGCAGTGGAGGTTGCCAAGACAAAAAGGAGGAAAAAAAAAAAAATTTATAAGGGAAAGAAAAGGACAGTGGCATTTTTTCAAAGGAATAATATTCCCATTAATCTTTATGGAGAAACCAGGGCATTGCTATGTTATTTGTATTCCAGTCTAGTAATTTTTTTTTTTTACCTCTAAACTCGCATTATACCTCGTACCAGGCTAGCCAACTGAGAACAGTTTAATATCGTCTGGTACACCTGGGTAGCTGACTCCAGTAGCATCCTCTTGGCCCTCCTGGTTCTTGCAGCCTGTTTACAGTCCTGGACGTGGCCGATGGGTACGAAAGAGACAAGGGACCCGAGTATGGAAACCGGGAGTTTCGTACTTGGCAAGGACTGGATATACGTTAGTCTATATACGTTAGAGGTTAGGTCGACGGTCAGTGCACCGGGAGTTTACGTGCCTCGTGGTGCTGCAGATAGACGAGTATTAAGAGTCTATCCTTGGTAGGTGCATTGCTTATATCCTTACATGCTGCAACTTCACTCGTCTCGCTTGCTCAGCCATAGACTCGGCTTGACTCTGTCTCTCTCTTTCTCACTGTTCTTGGCATCTGCTGTCTCTCTGGGTCGCTGTTGGTCCAGGGGCAGAAGATGGCTCTCAAGAAAGTAGCTACCAGTCAGAGACGAGCAAGACCATCTTCGGGAAACAAGGACGCGCCGGATTTTGATCTTCGTGCAGGCTCGTGTCTCCTCGCCTGGAGCCAACTTCCTACCGATCTGAAGTTGGCTCACACGCGCCAGCGAACCGGTGTTCACTTCGGATGTCCATTCCCGGAGGATGGTTCGCGCGAGGAAGTACCGTTCACTCCGGGTTAACCATGGAGACTCTGGATGGATCTCTCTCTCTCTCTCTCTCTCTTTCAGTATCTTTGAGAGAGTCAGCTACATACGACGTTCGGAATCGCAGGGAGAGGTTGAGGTCTTTTGTTGAGGTTCTCAACCTTGTGAACGAAACCTCTGGCCGAACCCACATAGTTTTGCGATGACATCGATATGTCATATATCCCATGATACCATCGTCCTGTACCATTTGGGTATTAGGATACCATGCAAATGGCGTAATCGTGATTTTAATCCAACGCACGTCAGATACTAGTATAACGAGTTTACGGAGGGAATTCAAGGAAATAGAAAATTTCTACTGTCACGCTTTTGTATTTTAGACAATTCATTCCCTGGAATGTACATTGCTAATTCAATGGCTTTCATTGACTATTTAGGTGTGTCAATATATTCGAGTTGGTCCATGTTAATTTTACTATTTGCTGCTCTCTTCGCCTTGGTTAGTTCCTGAGGTCTGACATTCAGCCTGGCGCAGTAGGCACTGAGTTTCTTGGGCTGAAGTGTATTCGTACTGACGGGGGGGATTACGTACGTACGTGACATGGGGTATCTACTTCACGTAGAAGAGAAGGTGTAAAGGTAGGTAGGTATAAGGCAAGTGAGCAAGTATGGCTCTCGTGCCCTGCCCGGTGACTGAACCCACACCGCATTACATACGAAGGGGCATCTCAGTGTCTTACCAAGACCATGTGCTGTATGGATATTGTTTGTAAGAAACTAGAATCCCTAGGGACCATCTTTCGTGTCGTTTCCATGTCTTTTTTTTCTAAGGGCACAGAGTGGCATTCGATTTTTACAAATTTCATTCCACTCTGAGACGCGTTATTTCTTGGATAAAGATGGACTGTTGGTACTTAAGGAACATTCTGTGAGAAGTAGGAATGATGGGACTGATACTTATTTTTTTTCTCGTAAATGTCCTGCGCGACTAAAGTGTCTGGAGCCAGTAGATAAGAGAACCGGGAGCTGTGAACGTTAAGATGCAAATTGTTGGGCCTTGTAGGTGAGATTGACTAAAATCTTTTGGTTTGATGTAAAACTGGGAGAGTTTAAGATTGTCAAAGAATTTTTTGTGTCTTGTATTTAAATGTTGGGTAACTCGCGAAGAGATGAGAGATCTGGGTCTTGTCGAATTATGAAATTGATTTGATGATCAGGCCAGCGAGAATTGGCTCCTGTATTGTCGCTTTTGGATGAGGGAAGAATCCCTTCGTTCTGATTCGTTGGTACTGATGTACTGGAAAGGTAGGTTTATGAATGTGAGGCTTATGGGATGGTAGTGTACCTTTAGGGCCTTGTATCCTCGTCGTTCCTGTTTCACCAAACTATAGTCGCTACTCACCTGATAAAACAATAGGAGATTCGTTGGAATTCAAACAAAAGGAGTGGCTTTGATCCGGTAGCATGTGCTACCTCGCATTGCGTGGCGCAATCATAAAGAACATATCGAGAACGATGTCGGTTCTGTCTTGTTGGCATTCGAGTAATGGATAATTCATACGTTGAGAAATAGATTAAGAAACTAGAGTCGCAGATGAGTACTGTCATTGACTCTCAATGTATTCTATGAGGTTGCATGCGACTTGGTACTGGCTTGGTAGACCTCGCGTGGACTTACCTTGTCCTCGCACGCCTTGTGGCAGATGTATTTGCATACTGTAACAAACGAGAAAATAAAAGGTCATGACTATTGAATTCCTCCTGGTGATTATCAGGTTGAATGTATCTGAGTGTGCGATGAAGAATTCAAAGCTTTAAGTACACCGATTGGATGTGCTTTTGCGCAGCGAATTGTAAATTGAATCTATACTCTGTCGGTAACGCCTTCTACTAAGAAATATCGGTAAAGCAGCGTCACGCACGATAAAGGTTACGCGCGCTTTTCTACTTTACCGACCACGGGTATACGCGTTGCTGGTTAGCACGGACACTTACCTCTGCAACACGATGCCTGCTTTATTATCGGCTGATGACATAGATGACAGAGACGTGGCTTTCTCAATTGTTTCACACGAAAAACATGACATTGCGGTTCGAAATCACTCTGAAAAAAGAAAAGATATTCATTTAGAGATATGTATTAAATTGATATCAAAATGTACTATTTTCAAGCATAACATTGTAACAAGTACGTTCTTTCTTCCATTCGTCTAACTTTTTCCCTAGGGGTTCATAAATATATACAGATTGCTCCAGGGCCATTCTAACGAACCCGACGTTTTATTCCTGGCGACGATATCGCCGTCGTTAAAATCAACTGCGTCGCAGACCGTCGTAACCCTTAGCTTTCTTAAACGGAACTAGCCAACCAATAAACCATCCAGTAAGTAAGCCAGCCGTCCAACCAGAGTAGCCGTAAGAAGAAGGAACACGTGAACGCACGCATTATTGCGCGAAACGTCGATGCAACCTGAAAGGAATTTACCAAGGAATGCCTAAGGCCACTATATGTTGTATGTTGTATACGTCGTACCTTAATGTACCTATACGTACGTGATCCGAAGATGCACGACTCCGATTACGAGCACGCGATTCCGTTTCTCTAGTTTCAATCTCACGAATTCAATGCCGCTCGCTCATTGGTCACCCATACCAATTTTCGTAAAATCTGTATTGCGGACGCGTCGCGACGCTCGTGAATGAGAACAGACGCCAAGCTCCAGTAAAAGTCAGTACTACAAATTGGCTGTTCAATAAAATTGTGTCGTTTGTAGAATTTGGAGCGTCGCTAAATCATCGGCTTTGGCCAGCTTCCACGTGGACCCAATTCCCTTAAAGTTCCAGAGAGTTCACGTAAAACTAGACCAACGACATGAAGACGAACCCAAAGTTCATCGAACCTCGAATCATCATCATTGACATGAAAGTCAGACTAGCTGGTAAAGAAACGAATACAAATGATATCTTGATGAAGTAACCGGGTGCATCAGCTAATTGATCTTTAGTTCCAAAGAAAAGGATCATCGAATCGGTAACGATTCGTACTACCGACAAGCGGCCCTCCCTTCCATGATGATCTATCGATCCTCCATACGGTCTGGATCGGTCCGAAATCGGTTCCTCCTAACCGACAGATCGAAAGACTGCCGTGTCAAGATCAGAGTAGCCGACTCTGAATAATCTAGTAGAAATTGTAACGCCTCTTTAGCTACGAGTCATTGAATAAGATCTTGGGGCCTTATTGGGCCCTCTGTGTGTTACACTGAATGATGGGTTCAAGGTACTGCCAACTGCCGACTGTTAACCAACTTCGAGTGGTATCAAGTGCCCGACTTCACGTCTTACAGAGTTTCTAGTGCAAAAGCAAGAAGTATGTTCTACTCTGAAACAGTACTGGCTTTGTGAGGTTACGTCTGCGCTTTGCATTCAGTCCACTTCGACTTGCATTAAGCTCGATGATACAAAGAGAATTCACTCTTTAATCATCATCTGCCTTTATTTTTCTTTTGGAATTACTCTACCCTCTAGACCATATTTGATTTTTTTTCTCTTTACTGCGCCTCGCTCCCATCTGTCTCAACACTTTGTATGTTTCCCTACCTTACCGACCGAGCTTTTAATCTCGACTCGTTTAAAGTTCCTTCGATATCTTTGACTCATTTAAAAATCCCGTAGCAGCTTTAAACGCAGGGATTAACAGATGCATCAGGATTCGTCAGACAGTCGATTACGTCTCTGTCTATCATCATCATCATAATCTGAGACCACGTATAGAACAAGAATAAAAAAAAAAAGATAAAAAAAACATACCAGTAGAATCGAGGTTATTGCTTCTCTAATGACAAGATCTCCGTGCGCTCGGTGGGACTTAGACAGTCAGGGCCTTATATCTAAATGGGTCCCCGATACTATCCCCTCGCCCCGACTACCGTATATAACCAGGCTATCGTCCTTTTCTTCCATTACACTTTTTTTCACGTATTCATCAAGAAGCTTATAGCTCGTACGAAAATCCCTACTTTCTTCCACTACTGTACCCACATACGGAATCTTTGATGAGTGAAGAAAATCATGGCGGTTGCCATTGCGTAGAAATTCCAATAAAGGACCGTTTCAACTGTACCACGTAATACCGGGGATACTAGCCGCGTGTACCGTTGTTGCTGCTGTTGTTGTGGTATTTGCCTTTAATATTCCGGAACGCACGAGCGCCAGTACTCTCCGAATGGAAATTTATTCCAGAACGATTCGAGAATCCGGTCTCGTTTGCATATTATTTTCGTGGCTGGACATGCGCCGGGGTACGCGGGGGCGGACTGTATCGCCACCAGCGTGCATGGGGTCTGAATACAACCACGTTAAATACGTATCCGTAATCTCTATGGTGGATTCATGTGTTTTTCTCTTGCTCAATCGACTTCCCTTTTCTTTCGGATTTATTTGGGGATTTACCGCGACAGGATTACCAATCAGTGCCCTGCCCCTATTTATGTCTTTTTCGACGTATCGTTACACGCGCAGGCATGCCAACCAAATGGTGAATAATTCACAGTTCAAATATATATATATATATAGGGTTATATTGTCACCCTTAAAATTCTCATGTGAAATCATAGGCTTTACGTGTGGCTGATATATTTTTAATTTGTTATACAATATGTTGATATCACACATGTCATTCGTATCATTGATCCATTAATTATCCAAGCTTCATATCTATATGTATATATACCTGTACTTAGCCTGTACATAATTTATATCCAACAAACGTAGATACGCAGGCACTAGAAATTTTATAATTTCATTATTCATTCTCACTTAAGCCAACTTCTCCTCCTCGCCATTAGCTCGACAGCCGTGATGAAAATCCGCATTCAATAGGCTTTGCATAAATAAAATCACAGCCAAGAGACGCGACCGTAAACTACAGAATTAGCATTACGTTCGCCGAGCGTACAACAAGGTAGAGAAAAGCCTCAGAAAACGGGGTCCAAATAGTCGACGTCGGGAACGTCAAGACTACTGGCGTCAAGTACAGTTAAATGTTTCCAATGGTTAAAAAAAAAACACCCTTGTTTCTCGGTGGTCGGCTGAGTGGAGCAAAATGAAAAGAACAGCAATCTCACGGGAGACCATGACAAATGGGGTAGCGTGTTACACAGACGACGTTTCATGCTAGGCGATGCTCGTTCTATAGTGTGAAAAAGTCGCGCCGCGGCGCTTATCTCGAGCAAAGTCCCAGGGTCCCTTGCGAGACGCCAGTTCGAGTGACTATGAATAATCGGCTGAGAGGCGTCGCGACGCTAAATCAACCGTTCACACGTGACTCATCATCCTTCCGTAAAACGCAACACTCGTGCGGAGTTTTGCTTGCGTTTATATGTATAAAATTGAGATGAAGTCGGTAGGAGGATTCAGTGAGATTTAAAGATAACCCGATGCTGGACCATATGTGACATGATCTATTAAAATTATACGCGTCTCTGTGAGTTCGTACCAAAATACAATAAAGTACAAGGTTAAAGTCCAAAGTAATGTCTAACCGCTGTAAATCCCATAAAACACACGTAAAACCATCTGCCCAGCATCCCTAAATCTTTAAGAAATACATACAAGGCCAAAGGCTCTTAAGATTTGTGGCTAAAATATTCGTGAAAAAAGGACAGAATAATACAAGCTTTACAAACCGCAACGTGGCACGTATGTATACACAGTAGAGCCATATGAAGACACGTACGTCTAGCCGTGGGGGCGTTACTTGGAAACGTCATAATCCTTCTCCCATATGTATGGGATGCTGGATATAAATCTGACCAAGGAAGACAACCACCATAAGCAACCCTCCTAGCAGCATCCCATGGGTCCTCATTACACGAAACCGTTGACTTCCAGTACCATTCAAAAAAAAAACACCATAAATTCTCCATACGAGGAAATACAAAACAATAAGCGCATACCTAACCCGTATATTTTTCTTTTCGTTCAAATACAAAATTTCGAAAAATTTCAAAAATCATTAATAAACCAATAAGATTAGTCGATACCGACGCGAGTCAAAATAATCTCGATCGACTTACGTAATCGGATCCTAAGTGACTCATTGTTCCCTGTGGGTTATATGGCCGATCGTAATACGTAAGACCATACGTAACGCGTCGGTACTACTGTCATACATATATATATATATATATCGCATACAGTACTTTGCATATGTGATAAACAATGTTTGGATACCAAGGCAGCCACATGTGAACGAGACTTAAGCTCGAGAGACTTTAATCGTTGATTGTCGAGCGGCGCGATAATGGGAACGGTTATATGGGGCTAATTGTTATGTATAATGACCACTGGCCGGTTCGTGACCTCCGTATTCTAGTAGCAGGCATCACATATGAGTGCTCATATAGCATATGTGCACATACGAGATTATACTAGACCAAAGTGTATGTGTGTGTATATATATATATAGTACAGGAATTTATTGTAAGTGCCTTGCCGGCGGAATGCCAATAGAAATGATCGTTAAGCGTCGACCCCCCCCCCCCCCCCTAATGTCCTCCACGTATGTCCACATATGAAGGCGTCGGTATCGGTAGCACGTATATCCGTAACAGAAATTAAAATTTAATCAATAGAATCAGTAGCAGCGATTCGCGACGAGATCGCGTTTGCGAGTTACTATATTGCTTGCACATATGTATATATGTCATCCACATATGTTTTTACTCATATGTATGACGTCTCGTATAGGCATATGATTTATGGATAATTACACGGGGCACGTATCCCATACGTGTTCGCAAGTAGGTATACGCGTTGGAAATGTCGAAGCCCAATAGTAAAGAGCGCCCAAGGCATGTACACGTATGAGATAACGTATGGGGTATATGTTGCGTAGGTGAGAATGCGTATAATCGAAGATAAGGGATCGAGATAAAGGGATAAATAATGCTCAGATATTATCTACTGGCTCGCAGGGACAATGGATGCACGTGTGATGGTTTGGTTGGAGTGAATTAAAAAAAGAAGTCGAATGACTAGAGTATGGCGAGTGGGAGAGAAAAGAAATTAATCTCTTGGTACAAGATAAATTTCTAGGTTGGACTTTTTACGTACAGTTTGGATTTTATAATTGAGTATCATTCGATGAGTTTGCTCGAGAGCGGCGTATCTGGCACAGAGATTATAAGGATGATTGATAACCTTGTGTCATATATTTATACGCGATGCGTGTTTAATTTAATTTGACACGATTACTCGTTCAATTGCTTAATTCCGATCGGTCGCTCCCTTCTGTTTGTCGCTATTTACTTTTACTTGTATGTACTCCTTGAGATTGATCGGATGTAATTATTCGTATTGAGCGCAGTGATCGTCATCGAGGACGATAATATCGATGAAAAAGTCGCTCGATAAAAATCGTAAGGATTTCCTTGAGATTTTTCGAATTTCCTATACCTGCCGCGAGTGCAAGAGAGACGGACTTATTGGAGTTTACGCGAGTAAGAGAAGGATGCACGTATCGCTTACCAAAATCACGGCGGTACCCCTTTCTCGAATTTTCTCCACTGTCAATGTATCTTCGAATGACTTTAATTTTCTGTGTCGCTCGTTCTGTATCAGCCTGTATATGTTCATTCAATGTGAATGCATGCTGCATACTGCAACTGCACGCATACCGGATCCCTTTCTGAGAAATATGTAATAGCGTCTTTGCAAATGCATTGTCATGATTCGTCCCAGGTACCACTGCACGTTATAGAAATACGTTCTAACGTACGTGACTTCCTTCGTGTTACTCGGCATTGCGTAAGTCACGTAACACGCACGCACTGAGACGATGTTTTCATGTAATTGCGTCCCCAAGTATTGCCATTGGTACTCCGGGCAGTAGGAGCGACTGAGTTACCGACTCTCATAGTACGTTCCTTAAGGCTAGTTTGCATGTACATAGGTGGGACAGTATAGAGTCGAGATTGCAGGGCGGTCGGCCATTTTGTATAATAGAGCATTTCCTTGTATCAATTGACGAAGTTCAAGGGACGAACGAATAAGGGTGCCCCCCCCCCCCCCCCCACGGCCTTTGCCCACTGGCAGTGTTTCTAACCATATAAAATGCGTCTGTATTAAATCATTTCGTATTGTAAACAATGCCTTAATGGACACTGTTAAGAGACCACGTGGCACTTTCTTAACGACGTATTACGAAATTATTCAACGACATTTTTATTGGCGGAACGAGCGACAATTGTACCATAGAAACTACCAACGTTAATCCTGGTTCCATTGCGTCTTGCGTGCACGCATACATGGTGGTTCGATTGAAATGGACTTTGACGGCCAACGTCGTCGTACCTTCCGTAGTAAAACAATGCGAGGACGCGTTTCCATTGCAAACGGCAGATTCCGCAGTCGGAATCGAATAACAAATGTAAGCTCGTATAATGTATGCTAAACGAGGTTTAAGGACGACACGACGGAAAATTTTGACGTTTGTACCTGTCGATGTACAAAGTGCGTTTATTTTTTTTTATATAGAAATACAAATTTCTTTATTTTTTTACTCGATCCTATTATCCCTTATTTTTATAAAAGTTTCTACGTAAATGGGGGTTCGCGTGTATGTCTGTATACGTGGTTAGGTTATTTGACAAAGGCGACGTACCACGAGGGTGCGACACTTGTCGCACAAATATTATGTCGCCACGTGCCAAGAAAGGGACGTCAAGTTTCCAGCTCGGAAAAAAAGATGGCGGTCGTCTATTTACCCACGTGGTAAATAACGTCACATAGGTATCCTCGTTCGCATGCACCAAGGATAGAACATCGTACGTCTTACCTTCTTATTACTAGACTACAAAAAGAAAAGGGTGATATTGTTGGTTGTAACATTTGTATCGTATGTTTGTCATGACTTTTAGCCTAAGCTATGCAATCGATTCCCTTTAGTAAAAGAGTCATGCGCGCAGTGTACGTCTAGTTCGACCAACTAAAAACCACGATCCTTAATGTCTAAGCAGTGTCGTTAGCTACGTTAATTTCTCCCGAATCCGCTAGATGGCGCACCAGAGCACAATTTTCAAACAACAATCATAGTCACTCAGGTATTTCAGTTTAAATTAGCATCTCAAGCGTCTATTCGTACAAAGAAAATAATTAAACCATACATTCTACATCGGACGATTCATCTATTCATTACAAAAATTACGAATAATGTATCTCACGTGACTGTCAATTCTTATCTCGCGTATTTCCGGAATACAAAAATAATTGCCCAACGCTCACTTCCATCGGTTCATTCATAAATACGTTAAACATTTCATTTCAACAGCTATTACGTGGATGCATTGATTTAAAAGTCCTAAGAAAATATAATTGACTTATTGTAAGCCACCACGTGGAATTTCTACTTACATTGAGAAATAAATATGTATATAGGACGAGGTGGAATTTTGCAGAAATTATAAATATGCCTGATATTACTTGCTACGTTGAAATTACTATGTACGTTAGTACGTGTCGCTTAGTTCCCTTATAGATAACAGTCTCCGCCGTTCAATGATATAATTCGTATATTCAATCCCACGCAGTCATATGTATAGAAAACACAGTAACCTCACGCCATTTGTGGATTTAAAAATTCGAGATCAAAAAATTCCCCAAAATTCATCCAATCTCGGTACTCACTCAGCGCCCCCTATATCCGAGGTTATGTTATCCGCATTATCAAGGAACGCAACTGCCCTTGAATAGCGAGGAAATCAGTACAGGATGACGTAGAATAGTTGAGCCGCGTTCAAAAATCCTGCACACGTCATACCGTCAATACGCTAAAGTAATGGATTTGGTCCGTTTAAAAAATTATCGGTATTTCCTAGTACGAAAAAAAAGTCTAATAAAATATATATCCCTATAAAATACTAATAGTTGAATTGGGATATGCGGTTATCCGCTAGTTTAGTCCGCATACGTCCAACCCGCTCGGTGGTCAGTAGACGAAAGGGACGAGCTAACGTCTCTATGACAAAATTGCATATTCCTACGCGAGATGGCAGCTCGATAGATCACAGGTACTGCCGCGGCGGTAAATTCAATTCGAATATAATAGAAAACAAGTCATACGCCATTAAGTACCAGAATATTTCGTGAGCTAAGGGACAAGACTGTATACTCGTTTTTACTTCATGATTCGATTTACATTACGGATATCTTTTTTAATTATTACGTTCTAAAATCTCACCGTATTCACGCTGTGCGTCGAAACGGTTTTCAGCTGCGTCTTCATGGATCCGCAAAGCATAAGGGGAACACCGAAAAACTGTCTAGCGTTACACTTCATTAACTAAACTAACAGCCTCGCATTTGCCGACACGCCCGCATCGTTGCGTAACTCGCGTTCTCCTGATATATACATATATACATGTACATACGTTGAAGCATATGATACGACCGTATTTTAAGAGCGAGTTCACACGCGAAGCGATAATTCGCCTCGTTCTCGCAAGGACAACAACGTGTAGGATCGGAAATGGCGGGTATTAATTCTCAATTACATACAGCCACATTTTATAACGTCTGACGCGTTATGTCATCATAAAGATAATTAACGGTATAGGTCGGGTGTAAATAAGTGCACGTGTATGCGCGATGACGAGAAAGAAAAACTTATTGTACCACGTGGCAGGAGATATGGCACGTCGAATGGCGCGTTCATCCTTGAAATGGAAAATCACGTGGTGATGAAATAGGAAATAAAAAAGATGGCGGTACTTGAACTCTACTCGTGCAAGAAAGAATCCAAGACGAATCGCGTAGTGGCGGATTTTTTTGCGTTTCTTATATATTATCTACTGCGTGAAATATACCTTACATATACGTATATATATATATATATATATATATCTGTTGGTTCAATTAGCGTGTTTTGCAGAAGCGAATGGCAATAGCAGCGACGATGAGTCCAAGTCGCGTGGCTGGTTTGGGTCACGCGATGATGAATCATCAAGTCGAATAAGAGGGTCCATTAGTGAGAACTTTTGCTTGAGGTTGGCAGTGCACATTGCGTAATATCCTTTTGCAATTAATTAGCAATGATTTTTGAACCGTGAATGAACGATGGGAGGAAAGAGATTTGACGTGCAACAGGTGTTACTTCGGTGAAGGGAATACGCCAGTGGAAAAGTCTGGTAAATTGGCAGACACTGTACATGTACGTCTCAATGGGAGCGACGATGTTGATCTCGATCGTGCTAATGATTTACATGGGTCTATTAGCGCGTCGTTAAGATACTGAATGAGGATTTTAAGATCGATAAGAGAAATTTACATAGGTGAAATCTGACTGGCACGAACGCAATTGACAATCGTCACATGCAAATCGATTGATCACCATACACGGTCGTCACGTCGATCAATATTAATAGGAAGTAACGGTGTCGCGGGGCGACAATAGGATCGCATGTGATATATGTATAGGTACGCTAATAGAAGATTGGAGCGAAAAGATTTTTATTGTCGCGTCATGGAAACACGGCCTGAATAACCAAGGCCTAGTTAGTGTCTTACTGATTATCGGCAACGTTGCTATAAATATTGAACGTTGGATAGGCTGAAAAAAAATCTGGATACGTAAGTTAGAAAATTTTGTTTTTTCTTAAAAAATATCTTATCTGCTAAATGATAACGAGCATTCATGAAAATAGAGTTTTAGACGGCGTAGTGTTTTAAGGTATTCCTCGAGTGAGATAGGAGTTCAGTGGCCGATTTATTTGTTCGTCTTTTCAACGCTCCCTGTGGGCGCCTACTTTCGTACGGCACTGTCGAAGCAAGTTAAACAAACTAAAGTCTCTCGAGGATCCCGGGGGATGCTGATGGACCGCGTCTAATTAACATGCTGCGTAAAACGGAGCTGTTAAAAGGTTCGATACACAACGAGAGCGACAAGGTCGGTTTACATGAAGACAGTGGTGGATCCTGGTCTCGGTAGTATTAGGCTTTGAATATATGGATGCTGCGCTGGACCACGTACCAAGAATTTTGGTACCGCTTCGTCCGTACGTAGAAAAACGTACCTGTTAACAACCATGAACCCGGAGCGCGGATAACGTTCTCTTATCAATGCTCACTTATCCGTATAAAACATGGCGTCTCGGTCGTTTATCCATTTATCTCTATGAACTGCAGCCATTGTTCAGGATTAGTACGTGCTATAATGTACATTGAGAATCTGACGTCACAGAAGATCGGACAAGGACTGAATCGGTCTGCTAGGCATGTAATATGTTTTGTAAGACCGGGTGCTTAGGGCGAACAAAATTATAACGAATGACTCGACGTTATTATTCGATGCCGAAGGTTATGTCTTGGAGAAAAAAAAATTATGTCACTCGAAACAAGGGACGTGGCTGTTTCTATCCTAGCAAAGAATTTTTTTTTTTTAGGGTAAAAAAAATATTGACTCTATGTACTCAATAATATTTAATCAATCCACAAGGATCCCCATATACGCTATACGTTTACGTATCATCTACAGGGTGTCTCAAGGGTGGAGCAGGGGGTCAAGATGGGGAGAGCTGAATTACCTAGGGTATGGATTATTGATCGTGATGGTAATTTACGTAAATTACCAAGGGCCTAGGATGGCTAACACATGGCGGATTACGATTGACCGGTCTGGGTCAACGATTGCCGATCAAGTTCAGCAGCCAGTTAACAGGCTAGCAGTTAGGCCCTGCTGTCGTTCTTCTTGCGTCTGTCTAACGACTTAATGACGGGAATTTGCCACTTAAGGGTATTTCTCTACTTACCTATACTGCCTGTCCCTCCCTCGACTCTCACACACGTTTCGTAGTTGGTTCATTCGCTACACTCACCAGCCAATCAGCAATTTAACAATCAGCTTCCACCTACCTCTCTGGTGCATTTATGAAGCTGTGGGTAGCTGAATTTTACGGTTTACACTGTCCTGATTAGTCGCGGTTTAATTCATGGGAATTCGTAGATCCTGGATCGATACTGTTCGATAGAGATCGATACCGATACTGGGATCGTGAATAGAGATCGTGATCCATCGTAGACTCCGACCACCTCCGAAGCCACTTTGCTTGCTCTTCACTACTGCTACCTGCTAGTGTAATTTTCTTATAGGGATATTCGAGTCTGGTATACAGTGTACTAGGGAATTTTATAAGACTGCATGTCCTTTAGTAACCTGGAATAAAATTGACGTATCCTGTCCTAGTGATTCTGGGTGATTTTTGAAATGCTGAAATTTCTCGAATTTTTATAATAAATTTATTTTAATTACTGAAGTAATTTTTTCCTTCGTTAATGATTCGATGACTGGTGTCATTTTGAGAATTATTCTAATGGAAACGAGTGCATTCTAATTGACTCATTGCCAAGTTAATTACGCGCTCCAGTGCTGTCACGTCGACCAGATACAAAGATCCTTCCTGTCGTCAACTAATTTTGAGTCTGTAGCCTTGCTGCTGCAATCAGTCAGGCGGAACTTTAGTTAACGAAAATAACAATATCGATAAGCAATTAGCAGTAAAGTCTTACGAGCCCATTAGTTTTCCTAATTACAATTGTAAAAAAAAAGTGCAAAAATAATTTTAAAGATTCGCCAACTAATTGCAAAATTTCACAAAGCAACCTCATTGCCATTCGCAACGATCAACGAGTTCAGATTGGCGGAAAAGGATGCGGCAAGTGGCAGGACGGAGGCGTCCTTTTAAAATTCGACGCCCACGCAGTCCCATCGGAATTACCGAGAGAATGTAGGCCACAGAATCTGACGGCGCCATCGCTTTAACAAAGCGATTCCGCTCTTGCGAAACCGCCCTAAGCACCTGACATCATCCTACCGACAAAGTGCATTCACTTGTCGATGCTCCCGCTGGTTACTAGACAGTTCTGAAAAAAAAGTCCCTAGAAAACCACAAGCTCGGCAGCCACACGTGGTGTACACATACATATATATATATACCAGTATTAACCTATATCGTTTTACGTCTTCTGCATCTTCATTACCAGTCAATAATACTAAAAGAAAAATACAGTCCAATAGGTAGCTTATGGTATAACAGTGGATAAATATATGATAATATAACGTATATATCAACGACAACAAAATTCAATGTATACGAAAACACGTGGGTGGTTTTTGCAACATGCGTGATGCGGATAACGTACGAAGAACGAAGCGTAAGGTGGCTGGTTGTTTGTTGACGCAGGCGCACCCTGTCTCTGAGAAAGGCTTGTATGAGTGAACGAGTGAGAGGAAGAGAGAGAGAGGGAATGCAAGAGACGTAAGTACGCGTGAGAACGTCTATTCCAGCCCATAATATCGGATATGGTGTTTGAACAGGCCTGCAGGCCGCCATGGTAAAATGATTAACGCGATGGCCCTCGGAAGGATCGCGTTGCAGTTTGTCTTGGCTGTTTGTAAAAACACGAAACGCGCTTAGGAATAAGTGAGGCCAGCCAGGAGTAACTATTAGTTTGGTAAATTTTTTTTTCATCACGAAAGTTCCCGTTCCTCACTATGGAATTATTATCCCGTAGCACGTATATCTAGTATAAGTTTACACAGGATCATCGTGAGATTATCCCTGCTTTTTCGCGAATTAACCCAAATCTCTCTTCTCGTTAAAGATAGGGAAGAAGAGTTTTTCAGCTCGTTTCTTTCCAAATAGAGCAGCAGACTGAAAAATGAAGAAACTCCTACAGAATTCTGGACAGTATCTCTCAGTGAAGAATCGGCTGCCCTAACGGAATGGATACTCATGAATGGTACGTTGACCAGAAGATCCCGTGTCTATTCGTCTGCTGTACCATCGGATGCTGTGTGTGTACCAAAGATACATCTCGAACATGGCCAACTTTCTGGCACGTGTACAATCACCGACATAGGGATATTTCGCATGATTGAAATTTCAACAATAGTCAGTCGATCCCACACGGATGAAAAACTGCATAGAAATGAATTTCAGCTGCAGCTGTACATGCGATGCACTCGTATCTGAACTCCATAGGGCGTCGGATGGTCCAGACTTGGCTATAACGTTAAAATCCACGTCCGTCTAAATGACCGTTACGCTATCGAAGTGCATCATTCCAATGTGCATTGCCAAAGAGAATGCAGCCAGCAGACTGTATATATAGACCAGTTCGCTACGTAATGTTTCATGGATAAGTACATCCATGGCGAACCGTTATCGATAGGGAATCTACCGCGAAGTAAGGTCGACAAGAAAGATCAGGGTGGTTTGCAGTCAAATAGGTAAAAAGGATGAACCAGTACAAGACCGCATTGCAACGCATGTATCGACATCACATACTCCCTCCACTCACTTACGGCACATACGTACCACGTCATATTTACACATAACGTACTTCTATATACCATATACCATACTATATACTCTCTTCGTATACACTCTCCTGAGCACTCTGTAAATCCCAGTCGAATCGATGAATGAACCCGACTGAAGATTCTACTTTGAAATTCATCCTGGTCGCTCACGGGCAGCCGATAACTCATGTAAATTTATGCAACGCCTATGTTACTACGTAGGGAAACATAGCCTACACCAATAATCAAGATCGTACGAGTAACGCGTATGAAGCCAGAGAGAGAGAGTGAGAGAGAGGAGCATATGTGATTTTACTTTTAAATTCAAGAGACACGAGTGCACACACGGTATGCAGGGGGGGTGAGAAATGTTTTTATCTTCGAACCACCATTGTTACACCCAACCCTTGAAACCCATTGCTTACCTTTTCTCAGACACCTTCGGTCAGATGCATCTATAGGATCTTGAATCAATGAGACTCCTGAGGTTACAATGTCTTATGGTTCGTACGTTTAGGGTGGTATATAGGCGTTAACTGAAATAATCTATGGGGCTCGTAAGAACAATCATCCACCCACGTCTGAACATCCCCTTTGACATGTAACAAGTTTGTCACCCACGTGCAATGTAATGACCGACCTGAATGTTCAGAATATTGGAAATTCTTTGTCGCTGGCCGCTTCCTCTTCGACTTGGTCTTTTGCTTTACTCTTTCTCCCTCCACCATCCGCCCCGCACCCCCTTCGTATTCCTCATCTCATCCCTCTCAGGGGTTACCTGCTTTTCTTTTAAGCTGGTACCACAATGCACTCGTTTACCCACAGACAATAGCCGCTCGATTGCCTATGCCAGTTTGTCTGGCGAGTCGCGTAATGAGATGAAGATGCTGCTGATGAATTGGCTGGAGAAGATGAAGAGGGAAGACCTACCACTTCGTATCCGTAGACGCTAGGTACCTTTAAGATTCCTTGAGGGAATCTCTTAGAGTCCTTAGGGTGAAAAGTGGAGACTTTAGCAGGAATTTTACTGTTGCAGCATCCGTGGTCCATTGGGACCAAAAATAGTATCGGAAATTTTCCGGCACCTTTTGGACGGCAGGTAATTATCCTTTCATCCCTTAACATTTTTTCTCTCTCATCCAGACTGTCGGCGTCCTTGTCTCCTCGTCAGCAAAGGGAACAGAATCCCTTGGTCTGTTACACTGCTATACCGTAGCCCCGTCCATTCCGCCTCAAGACAGAGGTTTGGCGTCCCTTTGAAGAGCGCCGACACGTAGTCGTGGACGACGAGAAGACGTGTAACGCGGAAGTCGTATATTTTTATACGAGAGATAGCCGCTCGTCCAATTTGCAACTTCAGCGACGTAGCGTAAAGTCCAGTACAAAGATACGTATTGAATATTCACAATAATAAAGAGATCTTTGATCGACGTCTATCGAGGACCATTAAGCAGCTTCCGAGTGATTGAAAAATGTTTTGACACCAATCTTAAAGTGGCTCCCACTCGAGATGCCACGTTAATCCACACTCTTGAGAACCCGCCTTAATGTCCAGAAGGGTCCATAGCCACGTGATACAAAGTCCGGCTTGGGAATACACGTACAAGGTATTTTGGTGGTTCCGCGTAAACAAGTCACTCTTGGTAAGAGAGACGCGTAACATGAGCGGCCAGGAAGCGCGACAGGTTGTCCGGACCAGTGAAGATTAGTAGAACCCTAGGGACTTAGGGTGCTTCGGGATCAGGAAGACAAAGATGCTTCCCACGGCGAATCATCATCCTGGGTGGTAAAGACCATCCGTAGAATTCTCGGATGACGTTTACCAAGATTATCGTACATATATATTTTACTCACCGGGAAGAGGATTGAGACTAATTTGGAAAAGTTTTGTAAGGACAAGGTGAATTTTCAAAAACTCATACAAGCGATGTCGCAAACTTACGTTTGTCTAACGTAATAAAGTTATGAACGTACGTTTGACTCTAGTGTAAAACAGCCTCTAGGGAATAAGGGGAAGAAGTGGTGCTAGGGGGACCTGATTATGTAAAACGTATCCCCGGGTGGTCATATGTGAACTCACTCTCATGGTATGTATAGTTACGTATTGGTCAGTACTTGAACCTACATGAACCTCAGTCCCCTTACCCCTCCTGCTTGGGTGTCCTGAGCATGTGGGTGGAACCACGAAATTATCGTATCCTCATAGTGATTGATCCACCCACCATATATATATATATATATATAAGATGAATCTCGGTGACTGAATAATGACGTATATTATTAAAAACACGTAACGAGTTCCCAATGATTACCTGTTGCTAATTAACTCGAGTATATTAATAAAAAAAAAAAGTAAGCGACCACTTTTCGGTCCAGCCTCTTTCGGCGCTCTTGACGCATTATTCTAAGAGCCTAGCAAAAGAAGCCGTTCCAGGAATACGTCGAGAGCAATCCTGTACGGTCCAGCCGTAGTCTGGGATCCTCCTCCTCTTTTTCCTTCATCTCGTAGGACCCAACTAGCGACCATTGTTCCGCGTGAAATGTTCACACGTGTAGAATAATGGCGCAGAGTAAAGACTCAAAAGGAACACCCGCAGCGGCGATCAACGTCCAGCTATGTCGCGCGAGTGCGAAGCCACATGGAAATGGGTGCCCAAGAGAAAATCCTTGAAGAAAGTAATCTCGCACGCACTATAGCCAGTAGCGTCCGTAATACCAAGGTAGGTAAAACGTTCGCAGGAATTTCTTAGAAATGGGTTGGAGTTTGGATTTTTCAGTTAATCCCGCCATGAGAAAATCCAGCATAGTGACGGCGGGACGTAGTAACCATTCCGAGTCCCATAAATAAGATGGAATCCTTAAACGAGCCGACATGCATCACCGTGTGTCTCGTTCGTTTCTAGAGACGGATTTATTAATCGTGAACCATCTTGGTATACCGTAGAATAAAGTATAGTTATATATCTCTATATACCCTACTATATATATATATATAATCCTTTACATAGTATCACGTGTGATCCTTTCCCAGCGAATATCGAGAAAAGGAGCACGTATGATCCGATGCGTGATTTCTGGGCCTTACGAGTAAATATAACTAAACCGTCTCTAGCGTCCAATGGCCGCTGAACGTGCTCAGACGATACGACGACACATTAGTGCAGCATTCGAAGTATTTAGATATGCACCAAGCATCGTGGAAAGGGCTTTATTCAGATTGCGCGGGGCCCATTGTGAAGCATGGGGCCCTTGGAATCCAATGGGTGTCCCAGGAGTACACCTATACACACGCGTATCTTCAAGGTCTAGGAATAATAGTGGAATCCCGACCTGGTCCAATCTACTCTATAGGCACAATATTCCCTAGAGTGTCTCTCTCATCTTGCGTACAGCCACATACTCACGTATGATCCACACATGTCAAAGCTAGACAAGAGCACCTAAGGAATGGCTGAAAGGACCTGATTCCAATCTTGAACTCGTTCGACGTCGCTCTGTGGGTCCAGGTGAAAAGTCCCTAGAGCCATTAAACGCCACTTATTGAACCGAGTTAAGAGTGCCGTGGGCCTAGTGAATTCCTATTTATCATAGGCGGAATAAAGGAAAGCTGAAAGAGTCAAAGCAATACCGCTGTGAGGTTAAAGTACATAGAGAATAAACAAGACACGCTTTGGGGTATATGTAAGCTGAAGAATGATTTGGTCCCGTAGATACCTAGTCCTGATGACTGATCGATATGTCATTAATGGGGCCCATCTATGAACTGTCCATTTTTGTATATGCCGTCTGAGCGTGGGACAATGTGAAATAATCATTCTCCGTAGTCTCGACTGGTCCATTTCGTGCCGCCCAGCATCACAGCTCTTTTTCGTTTATTTGCTATGACAATCGCTAACCTCCATACGTGTATGACATATGTGTATATATATATATGTATATATAGCATTGCCAGAGGAATGACGTGGCGCACAACCATGTAATTTCCCACGGACAAATATTTGTCCAGCGTCATTCCTGCGGGAGGTGCGTTAGCCTCTTTTTTTAAGGGAACCTTTTCCAGGGCGCCGATTACACCGTTGTCCGCTTCCATTGTGTCACCTCGTTTTGTCAGAGACTTCATTCCGGCCGTCTGACAAACTTTACGTCCTGTCACTGCGTGCAGTCTGTACTTTATACAATGTGCACACACCCATTATACCTGGTCCTTCTTTCTCATTCCATCTTATCACTTGCCAAATCCTATCCCCGAAGACCGGTAATCGGTTTCGCGAGTCGGAAACGTGACTCAGAGTGATTTCTGTCTGACCGATGACTCTTCGCTAGACCCCATGAATATATCCAATGCGTTCTTGTTGGCCTGTACTGTTCGTTAGGACGAAATTAGTATTGTTACCTCGGCGCCATCTTCCTCGAACTCTTCCGTCGATAAATATAACTCCGTTAGATGAATCTATTTTCAATAGCCACTCTGCGCGCTACTGATATACGTTTCCGTATGGACTGGATATAATATAGGGCAAGATAGATTTCATTTTTTATATTTTCAAAAATCGATCGAACGTGTATTTTTGGAATATTTTTGTTTTTAAAAATCTGTATATGTGTGGAGGCTGACGGAAGTACTTGAACATCCCCTTTGCGGCAAGGGGTGAGATAAACTTACGCCAGGGATGGTATATGCCATGCATTGCAATATGCATAAGGGTGAGCTAGGGTGAAACAGCGCCATATATAATAAAGCATCGTTAGCGAGGGTTGTTCATGGTTTGGATAGTTAAGGGTGGAGCGGATATTAGCCGTCTCGCCAACTCGAGGGTTGCCAGATAGGAATAGCAGTTCCGATGCTGGAGTACGAGCGAGGGGTGAGGGGACGGTAGGATGCCTCAATTACGTCCGCAGCACGACGTCGTTGACTCAGTGATGTGTAAGAACCACGTCCGATCGCAGGAGACACATTCTTGAACCGATCAATCGATAACGATTATTTATCATTAATTATCATCGATCTTACGGTCTATTTAATTCGTTCGTCATTCCATCTCATTGAAATACCATATTGTCATAGACAACCAACCCTCTCCCCTGTCGGATTAACTCGTATGTAAAAAAAAAGGCTTTTTTGAAAAAACCATAAAAATTGATAAAAAAAATGATATTTAAAAAAAATTCCAAATTCTTTCAACATATTGAGGATCTATGGATCATTTGATAATGGAGGTAATAGATATATGATATATCGTATATGAAACGTTTATGACACGTAACTTCGTTGGATCCACGTATTACGTAACACGTGTGTTAATTCTTCTCAAATGAAATAGCACGTGGTCCCGTCAACCGAATTATTCCCGCGTCAATTTAATTGGATCCCGAGTAATTTTCCCAGAAGCGGCATGCGTCGTTTACGAGATAAGGTCCCGCATCCATGGCAACCGTAACGCCAAAGAAACATTACTAGAATCGAAAGGGACCGACTGAATAAAAAGCAAATGTCTTACCATGAAAGATTGGTGTTTTACCACCGGGTAAGTTCGGGACTAACCGAGCAGTCCCACCCAGTGACCCCCGAGGCGGCGCTAGTAATTTCCCAGTGTTACGGGTCCCATAAAATTATTTATGCCCCATAGAAACCCCATCGAGAAGCGCGTGAAAGGATCGGGATGTACACACAGGGGATCGTAGCACTAAACTGCATATGCTATATGTATAAGAGGTGCGACGAGCGTCCGACAGAAAACGTTTTCCTTAGCACGAGGTAAATACGTCAGAGAGACAAAGCGAGAGATATTATCTGATTATCGACGAGACCCCATGATAAATAGCCCGGGTAAAATGGCGCGTAGCCAAATCGACGAAATTTACGAACTCCAATAGTGCAGTGACTATCTGATCAGTTTAACTAAACGGCGACAGTAAATCACCCTTAACTGATGTTTAGTTATGGGACCCCCATAAGAATGACAATAGAGGGTGCAGCAAGCAGCGATGCATTCTCCCACAGAAACGACCAAAGTCTAACGATCAAAGTGCATTCCTGACAGGAAAAAAAATCTAGAGCATTACAAAAACCAGAATGGATGTGGGATATAAAACCATAATAAAATGAAATAAAATATTAAATGCGGGGGTGTAAAGTATTTATTGAAAAATAAAAAAAAAGAATCTGAATCAAAACTAACAGGTCTTGGATGCACTTCCGGCATTGTTGAATGCAGTTAATTACACGGGAAGTGGGTGTCTATTTATTACTCGTTATGTACAAGGTTTGGAATATTTTTTTTCTACTTCCCACTTCGGTCTTATTTATTTTTTTTTTTTTTCAATCTTTCTTTCTCGCCGTCGGTCCACGCAGCATTCATTTGTCATTTTCACTCTAACCCCATATTCTGAACGAGACGCCTATTGGAGCTCATGGCTGAGTTAGGATGTAGTTAATATCACGTGTGAATATATCAGTGTAATAATGTATGTATATAGGAACTATACCAGTTAGGTACCTTTCCTTTGATCTAACCCCAGGAGATTAGGAATTTTTAGTATCCCTGACTGAAAAGTAATTCAGCCGGGGTTATCAGCCAATCCTGAACGATCTACATACTAATCCGATCTACCAGCTAGATCTCGATAAGAAAGGCCACGGATGCTCGTAAATCAGTCGCCCAGTGCCAGACGTCATTGCCCATCCTGGACTCAGACTCTAACTCGTTGACTGTTCGCTGTTCACTGCTGACTGGCGCATCAATTATTCAAAACAATGAACGGCCAGTAGGCCATGAAAGTTCTCCAGGTAAAAGATTCCTATTCGTCCAACATTTCCTTATTGCCATCACTCAACGTTCACCAATGAACAGTTCAGACTAGGTTCACAAGGTTCACGAAGTTCAAACCTCTTAGCATCTTCACTCGTATCCCGATGACACATATGAAGCTACAATTTGAATTACACTTTCAAAGCACAAATATACCAATTAAAAATTCATGCTATTACGTCACGTTGATATTACTTATATATATAACCGAGCCTGCAGACTAATTAAATGAGATTTTATTAGTTAAACAACATTTTTACTGCACACCTAACACCCTTAATTACAGAAATTCTAGACGAATGTTTCTTATACCTTTCACGGGCTGAACAGACAGTACCAAAACACATCTGGAAATTTTTCTTAGTTTTTTTTAGAAATCCTACATCCACAGATGATTCTTTTAGGACTGGCATTCCTAACCGTCAACGTTTAAGACTTCAATCGAACGCATCGGGTGTACCAGTTGAACTAACCGGGGTAAGAAAAAGTGCCCTATTTTTAACTGCATTCCAGTGCAAGTTCATCCCCTTGGTAACGCTCACTCGCTGCCATTCCTGGCTCACGAAAATAGGACAAGGGTAAATCACCAATAATTGGCTATATGCTACTAACCTCGTTAGTGCGATTCGCTCCGAATTTGCTTGCGATTAGCGTCAATAATACGTGTTTATACGGTACTAATGTTGCACCGCGTTAGAGGCGTCTTCGAAGCGACCAGTGCCATATATATGTATACACGAATATATATATATATATGTCAATGCAATATAATATACATTCACAGTGTAGACAACGTAAAACCACGTGACTCGCTTTTTTCATTTATTTTTTATTTTTTTCATTTTCTTAACACCTACACATATACTCAATATATTAACCAAAGACGCTACAGCACGTAAACTCGCGGCGAGTCGCTTACCGGCATAAGAATGTTTACACGTCAGTTTGGTTAGCACGTACTGCACAGTGTTTGCCATCTCGTTTTCTCCAGACTTTACGTTCCTTATGGCTTTCATTTAATTTCTTTTTGAATATCTTGAATTCTATATAATTTTTCTTCTCCTATCGTTCATTGGTATTTTATTGAAAAAAAAATGAAAGAGTTTAATATCGCTTCTGATTGCATTAATTTAATCGCTTATACTGGCAATGTGGCGAACACAGGTGCGCTCACGCCTATCGCTAATAGCAGGTACGGTTATAATAACAGATCTCTTACGCGGTACCATAGGTTTATAGTGAACACCGAAGCTGAACACAGTGTTCAGATAATAACGCCCAGACCGATTATCTCGTGCAGATGAAACGGTAGACTGTTGCGAGAAGCAGATGATTTGACTTTTGAAAAAAAATTTTGAAACCACACAGGGATATAGTCACGTTGATAAAATGTATTTTGTGGAGTTATGGTATTTAATTATAAATTTTGAAGAGGGTATAACGAGTAAGAATAGTCGAATAATTTGGGCGTTTCTTGGAATACTGGTGAGAATTAATAAATTAGTCTGGATGCTGTATTCGGTACCAATGTGGACCGTCCCATCTCATTGTTTCTCATAATGCCCGGCGGGGTCTCCTTTTATACCTGATTTCGTATCTCTATGGGTTTACGACGTTCCACGTGAAACGAATGAAACTAAACTGGGACAGGCCATGAAATTTTATACCACGCCACTGCTTATTAGTGGCGCGTCGGTCGCTGCTATTATTTATTATTGCTTATATAATATGAAGTCATTAGTCGGCACGGATTTGAGAGAATATTTTTTATGGGGTTTTTACATTTTCTTTTTTCCTTTTTTTTTGTAAATTTTTCAACTCTATCCACAGGTAAAACATGTATTTTGGTACGTGCAATTATTGTCGCGGCTTACGAATGCTTTCTTCGATTTCGCTTATTCTGCATAATCAGCACGGTTACAGCTGCTCTTTATCTTGTTTTCTCTTGCTCTTGGCTACAAGGCATCTCCTCCTACTTTGCAAGATATTTACCATGGAACTTACCTTGACGAGCAGATGAATAGGCTGACTGACTGTAAGTGGTTTTCCTCTCCTGGCCTTGCCGCCTCCGCCACCCAAACACTTTATCCACGGCATTCTTCAGTCTCTTCCCCTCTTTGGTCTATTATCGATTCGCCAGTCTCACCAGCCCTGCCAAGAAGATTTCTCTTCCTCTAGTTCACTAAGGTATTACGACGAGAGCCACTTGTATTTCATTCGTGAAAATCACCATTTTTTTTTTATACAAATTTGTATACTTGACTTGGTTGAATGTTAACAAAAAATATTTTTCTTCGTGATCTTCAAAATCTAGGAATTTGAAATTCCATGGCTGAGTTTTTCAAAGAAATCCCTGACCCTTCTTTAGCCTTTCTTTTCCTGCGTTTCCTTTATTGCGGTTACTTCCTCCTTTCCTCGAATTCTTCGTTCACTAAACATCGACGTGTTCGATTTTCCTTTTTTTTTTTTTTTTTGGAAAACTCAGCAAAGACCTTTGGTAAGTCGGTCAAATCAAATGCGCTCTCTTGCTTTATACCGACCGACGATCCAGTTTTCTCTTAGCTCTTGAATCGCCTAGGGAAAAGTTTCGAGTAGAAAATCATCAGCACTATCAGCGTTATTTAGTTCAAAATGATTTTCATCAGAGTCACTAGTAAGGCGGTAATTTCATCGTATAAAAAGAATCCTTCAAATTCTCTCGAGGAAGATATAAACAGGTTATGCGAGTAGACAGTCCATCCCAATATTAAGGCATCTCATTAAAAACTTATCCGATCGCGTAGGTGGTATACGAATTCTCATAATTTCCTGTGTCTAGTACGACGTAGTTTGAGCTTCCTGACTTTTGTTTTATAAAAAAAAAAAAAAATTTTTTTTTATCAAACCGCTCGTCCTCAACAATTCGTTAAATTTTTTTTTCCCAAGAAATGTTACGTCACCGATTGAATTATGCTAGCGCCTTGCATTATCTATCTAGTTTAAAATTTTTATAATTATTACTGATAACGACTCCGTGCACTGTCATTGGGTCATTTGAAAACTCATCGAACTAGAAAGGGTGACCGTTGTAAATGTACTGATCCATATGTAGGTTTAAATAAAAAAACGTAACGTAAAATGCATAGTACAAATAAATATAATCGGATAAGAGATATCAATCTTTATTAAAGGGACTGGAGTCTTGATGGATGTAGAGCAGTTAATTAAAAGTTTGATAAAATGACTATGGAGAAACTAAATGTATTTTTCTTTTTAATTCACTCGACTCCTGCCGGTGAATACCGAAAGAAAATCTTTTATTATTATTATTCTAATACGACTACTTCGTCTGCTATTCTTACTACCTGTGCCACTAGCATTATTACTTCACGGTTATTAATGCTCAAGCGATAGGGACGTTTCAATTAAAACGAAACACGAAAGCCATATCGCGGTTGCTTTACTTACGGCTTGAATAAAGTCCTTGATCGTTAGATCGAACCGATTCGATCGTTTTCTCCTACCAATACTATATTCGGATCCTATAATCACGACCACGATCAAAAGTTATTAGATCCTGTCACGATCATAGTGGAATGTAAAAAAAGAAATATCTAAAGGTAAATTCCAGAGGGATAAAATAAACAGAAACCATATAAACAAAGAGACGTACATCCACGTGTCAATTATTCCTGTCTTTTCTTCCTCTTTCTTCTCTTCCACCGTTCATTCATTCGTGTCTGTCAGCTGCGTTTACAGAATCAATGCCGATTTCGTCGTCTAATCCGCCGATTCTGAATTAAAGAAAATTACAGAAAGAAATACGCATCGACAAACCAGCTATCATACACTAATTTCATAAGGATCGATTATATCGTACAAATGTCACACGCCTCGCCCGAAATATTTTCAAACTCGACTTTTCTCTAACGGATTCGACCAGCTCGTCTCGCGGTCTGCCGTCGACTGACAGAAAATACCGGCGAGCCGAAGAGAAGCAAGCATGGCCTCCGGACGGAAGGATAGAAAGAAGCAACCATCCGCAACGAGCCACTGCGTCAGGAATTCCCCACTGTATACACTAGTTCACTCAATCTCTTCTATGCTCCACAATGCGGCATCTTATTTGAGATGATTCCTCTCCAGTTTCACGATTACCCACTGCACTCAACTTTACGACGTGAAACTGTCACTCGACGGAGGCGCCATCTTGAATTCCCACGAATCACTACGCTTCACGAACGATCTCTGTACCGTAGACACACATTTTTAAATTAGCTCGGTTCGAAGTCTTTGCCGTGACAGCTGTTACCGGCTAATTAAGTTTACACGTCGTTAACGAACGGAATAGGTAAATGAGTGCGAGAGTGCAATGGAGTCTTTGATAATCAGAACAGAAACGTAAGTAACGCCTTGGAATAACCTAACCTAACGTATTATTTTTCTTACGCGTAGATGTATTTCACTAGAATTTTTTTAACGGTAGATAAATATCTATTGTAGCTAGACACAACACTGGGAATAGTGACGTAACCTTTTTCGATCCTTGAAGAAAACGTAATATCCGCACGTAGATTCACGTTCCACCCACGTCTGTTTTTTGTATTTGTGTATGCATTCACGTGTGCTTTTTTGTTACGTATGTTTATACATGTACGTCTGCTCTGTCCTTTCAGGTACGTACCAGGTTGTAGTCGTACAATAATATCGAGCCGTATCGCCAGAGAATACACGAATCGACCTAGGGGCCACACATCGCGTTAAGGTTATGCCAGGTTACGAGCTTCCGTAATGTTCCTCAGGGCCGGTTCCAAAGCGTCGCTGACTACCATGCTACTAGAACCAGGTAGAGTCCGTGCTAGAATCTAATCCGCTTTCTTGGGCACGTTGCCCATCATCATCTACCACCCTCAGGGATAATCCTCCTATGGAATTTAATCTGTACGTCTACCGATGCTTATGCACCCATTGCAGACATGATTATTTGGTAAGTATACGTTTTCATCTCTTTCTTTTTTGCTAAATTTTTGGAAAATTCCTCAGGATTTAATTTTATCATTGTTTGATTAGCTAAGTAGCACTATTGACATAAGGGTTCAAGGGTTGTGTCCTGTACATGTTTCTTGTTGATAATTTTTATTTCACTATACCTATGATTTATTGGTTTGCTATTTGTTTGATTGTTGAATGATTAGCGATAAGAATATTGATTAACAACAGGACTCAGTGCATGTCGATAATTATTATTTCCTTTAATTACACAACTTCTGGCTAAACTCAGAGTTCTTGAAATACCAGAGAGAACGCAGGTGTATCTTAATACCTGTTATACCAGATTCCACGGAATTTCAAAATTCGTATATAAAATGAGTGTAAACGTTACTAAAAGCAACGATTTCCTCAGACTCATTAACCAGTCATCCAAACGGTCTTATAATATACGTCTCATAAGATATCTGATAATTTTTTTGTATTGCTATTTTAACACAAGTCTATACGATTCTTACTTATTTCTCTGGTATCCTCATTATCATGTCAAAATTCATTATATTTCGTTTTGATAATTTTTCTAGGGTCCGCCAGTGTCTCATCGGCGCTCGTAAACATGTCAAAAGTACGACAGGATTTCGAAATACAATCGGAGTTATCGCACTCGCTCAGTTTCACGATAGAAAACACATGGCACATATGGTTACCCAAATACGAGTATTACATGTACGTACAAGCCAACATATATATAACACAATAGATACGACATAATTAATGAGGTCAATTTTTTTATGTATTACAGGAATCCTACTGCGCAGTATCACGCGTAAATACAATTATTAGCCCAAAACTAGGCTAGGGGAGAGCCATTGAATTGTATGTAGCAACGGAGTCTCATGTGAAACGAGCGTAAAGAACGTTTGTTAGCGATGAACGCATGTGCGCCAGAAGCTTTATGTACTTCGGTTGGGTAGGCCGGAGTTGCATTATGGGAATTTATGAACTAAGCTTAAGGCGCCAGCGATTCGTACGATTCATGGGAGTTTAATACTGTACGTATGAATATACGTACACATGAGTACAAATATGTATTACGGTTGTGGTTAAAATAGCAGCCAATGTAAATGGACGCGTGCCAATTACTTCGAAAAGGTCCCAAAATTTACAATGGCGCTGTAGCTATCAAAGGGCCCATAATTCTATGTTGTACTCAATGTGTACGTGTACAACAGTCTATATATGTATGTATGGAACAATCCTTTTAAGTGTAGAGTGTCAGTTTCGCACAGATGTTCTCCGGGTCATAGGAACCGAGAAATGCCGGTCTGGTTGGATGTCATGCCCATTCAGCAGGACCGTACTAACAGGGGGCCTTACGGGCCTGAACAAAAGGAACCGAAGAAAATGTAAGCGTGAGCCTAATGTATACGCAGCGACAAAGTGTGAACGAGAAATGGAAACACGTGGAGTGGGAGTTGGTGAGTATATTTTTAAGCAGGGCACAAGGCCCAGAATCCATTCTACTCGAGTGATCGAAAATGCATGAACGTTCAATTTGTTCGGCGCGCATGCGCGACAGGAGGGAGGGACACGTGCGCGATTTCTCACACCTGGACTTCCGGTCGGACATCTGGATAGATTCTGGTAACGTCATCCCTGATACATTTGTAAATGATTTTCTTGAGTTACAAGAGTCTTCGTCATCGACGTCATTTAATGTTTGTCGTGTTTCACTTTTTAGATGAAACAATGAAGTCACGGAGCGGAATCTTAGACACGATTCAGCAATTGCATCCGTCAGACGTTACGTACAGCCACGTTGCGCCAAAGTGAAAACAATCCATATCCATTACAAAATGGCTGAGCGAGCAGCTGACCCAAGAGTGAAAACTGCAGACTGTCAATCCTTTCAGCTGGAGCAGAATTTCAATGATCGAAACGATCCTAGGGACATTTTGATTTTCTATACATAAACATACATATACGTATATAGAGGACAGAATGAGTCAGTCTATTCATACACCCATCAATAGCATGGGTGCCAATCTAGAGCCAAATATTACTATAGATATATAAGTGTATAAGGCCCCTTTCGATCTGGATCGATGATCTAGATCATCCTGCATAGTTAATGACCAATCTGATCCAAGGTGGCTTCCTCATCTTATTTAGTACTTTACATGGTCATTGAGGTCGATATAAAGTTATTAACGCGTACAAAGAGAAACTTCCCCTTTCTATTCTGTCGTCCGATGATTTTATTCACTTCATTTTTTTTTTAAATCATCCTGTAATCAGATCCCGAATTAATGACCGTGTTTATCTCATTTGTATAAAATTAACGGGTCATCGTGCTCTTTGGCCCACGCCATGACCATGGATCGAAATAGACGTGACACCTATGATATCATAGTGCTTCCTGATGTTAGGTTTAGATGTGTTGACATATGCGATGCGTATAATACGTTACTATGTGAACTCACTCACGCGTGCCAGTCTAACTGTTTTACGACTATGGGACATTTCGCATGCCACACTGTACACCGGAAGTGTACCGTTTCCTATGGAGAAAAGCATAATGCACTCCACTGTCTATGGTATTGAATTTATTTCACAGGTATACAAATAGGTTATAGTCATCGCATTAGTATGATTTATACAAATACATAATTTCTATTCAGAGTTCAATTCTCACAGAGACAAATTGACCTCTGACCCATTTATACAATTTATACCGATTATCATCAACCGTTTTATGGGTTCCTATGAAAAATGCGAATTTTGTGTCTGGCGTTAGTTTTAAATAATCAACCGACTTCCGGTTATGGTATCATTCGTATATGGTACTATGTACCAATGATGTCTCTCGGAAGTGCATATACGGATTTATGACGCTTATTAGTGGGGCTTTGATGGGAGTTCAGAATTTATTTCTATTAAGTCGACTTTCTTATGGTCAGAGCGGTAATGGCCTCGTGCCCTTTTTTGAATTATTGTCATTATTGTCCATGCGTGTTAACCCCTGCGAACGCACCCTGCAATTTTATACGGCCGTACCTACCTGGGACCCCCATAAAATATCTGACACACGTATACACCTAGTGCACTGACAATGAGTCATAGGGGAAAGTTCATTTATTATCTGTCGATTATACGAGGTCGGCGTTCCTCCAGGCAGCGTAAACGTCTCGTTAGCCAATTGAAGTTCATACGTAGATACAATCGTGGCTCATCAACCAAACCGGGATCACCGAATGACACATAACTCTTCCGGCGGATATTATTCTTTCCGTAAGCACACCCATAGAATTTTGCTAGGCGCATTGAGCGATGTTAACAAAAAGAATAGAGAGGGTGATGGAGAGTGGGGGGGAAGGGTAAAAAAAGGGAATCGTAAATAATGCTCTTCCGAATGAGGGAGAACACTAATGGACCATCATGCTTACGATGAGCCCTTTGTGATCCTCTTCTCTTACCGGAAGCAACGTGTCCTCCCGAGAAATTAGAGTAACGTGACTCGTTAGTGACGTAGGCAAGGCTTGACCCATTTTTCACACAGGCATTGAGAGCCTTGGGGATCCCGTGTCGATTAGAAAAGCGCATAGAGACTAAGGAAAGGTTAGTGGAAGAGAGAAGGTAAAAAGAAGAGAAACTGGAGAGGAGGTAAAAAAAAAAGTGTAGCAGAGAAGGAGAAACGGTCATCCGAGATGACTCGATAGCTTTTTTAGACGTCCGAACGTCGCGACGCTCTTTCCGTCGTAGCCCAGATGTCGTGCAAGCCGGTCGAGGGAAAAAAGAGACCGTGGGCTCTTTTTGTCAGTTGCTCGGTGCTAAAGCCTTATTGTCGTGGGTCAAGTTTTCACGAGGACGTTTGTTTAGATATTAAGCGTACTCGCTTTCGAGTGGCCGTCATGTATTTCTTAGTCGAGTCTCTGGCTCTTGCTGCGTTCATTAGTAGCGCACCGCTTGAGCAGAGAATATATCCAGACGCGCATTCATTTTATCAGTGAAGGAAAAGTGCGTAAGTCAATGCTTAACCGTATAGAAGGTTCAAGTGGATTCGCACGCTAAGCGCACAAGGAGCCTTGAATTTGTAATGAAATTTCTTTTTTTTTCTTTTTAATTTACCGCCAATTCCCTTGGCAATGCATCTTGGGTAGTACTCGAACACCCAGGACTCTACAGAATTGACCAGGTGTTGCGGGCGAGTTTAACGTCTCAAGTATGCACGTCACGTGTGGCTGTATACACGTCAGCCTTTCTGAAAGGGGGAAGAAAAAACAAGAGGTAAACGAGCAATGAAAAATGAAAGATAAAAAATAAGGTAATATACGTTTCTCGACAAAAAGCTAGCGCACTATACGATTTTCCGTTGGTATTTTACTGCCGCGGGATATTGCATAAGTTTCATGCCCATTAATCACAATAATTGTGTTTCGTGTGCTTGATACGTTTAACTGAGACAAGAGTCACTGAATGAGAAAAATCTTTGTTTATTCGACTTTTTGTTGAATATTTTTGAAACTGCAAGTTTTTTGCTCTGGTTGATTGTTTTATGAGAAATGCCAATTACGCAAACTAGTCAAAGATACAAAGATCAACATAAAATCCTTTGCTGTCTCCTCTTATCGTTGTTACTAATAAACATCACACGAGAAAACATATCATGTACGTTAAAATCGAGTTAAAAGTTTATCGTTCTTCAGTAAAAAGTTATCCTTTGAGTTTCATGGAAAGACGTCACTTTCGCAAAAGTACGCTAAGCCAATTTCATTATCGACCACCATTAAACTTCCTTGATAACAAGATATCTGTTGTACCGACAGTACAAAAAAATCATGTCATTACCGTAGGTCAATAATGCAGTTAACTGCAAGAATTCCTACTAATCTACAACCCACCGTCGGTAATACAAAAATCTGTAATCCCAACACTAGAAACAATGAATAATACCTACTAAACCAAATAAGACAAGGGCTACGACGACGTATTCTCTTCTATTTTCTTTTTATTGTTTATGCTAGTCGTTCTACAATAATATATATATATACAAAGGACAGCCTACAAAACTGCACAGTGGAGTTAAATGCGTTTCAACAACAAAAGTAACCGTGTAACAATAAGCAAGGATGCGCTTCGTATATCCCGAGACAATCTCAAGAATCGCCAAAACCAATGACGGTCTAAGAATGACGATAAAAAGGAAAGCGAAAAGAAATCGGATGAAAATCAGAGAGAAAACATTGATATCCGCCACGGGCTGTCCCACAGCGTCGTCGGCGTCGCCGTCGCCGAGGCTGTCGCGGACAGTCCGATGGACACCGTAACAATTTTCAAATATACTAATCGTATCACGTGAAACGAACCGTTTATTATTCTCGGGAGATCAAAGTCATCCCGATCGGCTACCGCGCTAATTCGTGTACATGTTTTCTAGTCGCTATAAAAAATCAACCACCCCATTACTAGAGTCGTGTGTGTGTGTCTCTGTGTCAGTGTGCTTGATCATACAAGATCGAGTCAGTGTAAGTATAATTCAAAGTATCTGTACGTGTGTATTAATGTTGGTGTCACTCTGTCGATATCTTATATATATAATAATAATAATAATATTTCACTTAAATATGCTGGCGTAATGTTTTCATACATTTCTAAGTCTCTTATCGTATTTATATACTTATCAGGTTTCTGTTATTTATATGTATATGTATATAACTATATATATATATATATTTTTCATCCCTTCCTTTCAAATATATATATATATATATATATGTATGTACGCATGTACGTATGTATAACCGTGTAATAACTTATCGTATATGTGGGGAGCAAAATAGGAACTGTGATCGCCTGATGTACCCCGTCCGCCCGTCGGCTAAGTTCGCGAATATTCGTGCAACATCGGGTCCGCTCGACTCGCCTCGTGGCAATTAATCTTCTTATTCAATTATTCGATTTTCAATCTGGCCAAAAGAAGATCAGCTATCAATCGCTATCGTCGCGAATCCATTACGAATACCCACCCCTGTCCCCCCTTCGTAGCCACCCAGACCGTCAACGTCTCTTCCCGTCGGTCCATACAGCATCCCTGTAAGATTCGCGTGACATTGGTTATCGGATGAGAGATTCGCGTGTTCACGAAGTCTTTATAAAAATATTTATAAAAAATGTCGCCGTCGTCGCGCGACTCGCGAAAATGACCGTGCGATTCGCAAAGTGCTTATCCGCGTGAAAATATTCACGAGCGAGTCGAGCAGCCCGCATTTGACATATATGAGATATATGAAACGCGTGAATATATATATATATATTTTTTTCTTTTCTTCTCTTTTATTATCGTAAACGCCTAATCGTGGACGCTGCTGTATCTTCGCGTACGATAGTTTTAACGGCGGCAACTATATCGCGCAGCCGACACTGTGGCGAACTTCTGGTGCGGTTTTTGCGTACAAACAGGCCGCAAGAAGGCACCGAGCCCCGCAACACACGAGCTCCTAAATAGATCGCGCTGAATCGAGGCCAATCGTAACGCGCGCACATCTCGTAAGGACCTTCCGTTTCGTAACTGTCGTTCAATGTGAATCGACGGAAGTAAATCCTTATTGGGACAATAGAACGACGTACGAGCTTAAGACAAATGAGAGATGTTTACGGTATGATGAATTCTCTTTGGCCTCGACGAGAAAAAACAGGAGCCCCCAATTCTATACATATATATATATTATATATCATATATATATTACATATTATATATATATATATATATATATATATATATATACATATTTTATAGTATTATGTTAATGTCTCTATTAATTATATCGAAAGCCGTCCTTTCGTAGCTTCGACAACAAGAAGCCATGCTCCGATTAAGCATTTTACAGTCGCTTTCATTAATGCCGATCTATATGGGGATGCTGCGCGCTTTTCTTACTCCATTATTCTTTTTTCTCCGTTTCTCTTTATCTCCACCCACGTCTTCCTGGACGATCTCTCTCTCTCTCTCTCTCGCTCCTACTGCAAGCGCGCAGTAAGTGGAAGTACGCGGTAAACGTAACTAGTAGGCGTAACGACGTCGAATCGATGCAGACGTCGCGCGCACCCTTAACAAAAAGCTTAAGCTTTTCGCCGTTTTGGCGCATGGACATTTTTTCCGTAATTTCTTTCTTTTTTTTTTTTACATTTTTCAATTTACCGCGTCTCCCTCACTCAACGAACGTACGGCCTATACGCTAGAGTTAAGCTAGTCGTTCCACGAGGTCCCGATCGATCGATGAATCCTTTTTTTTTGAATTTTCAAAATTCTAATTTTTTTTTTTTTCTTTCTTTATCTTTCTGTAACACCCGTGTGTGCGTATTTGTGTCGTTTCGAGGGAGACCCGGCGACGTTGACGATTAATTGCTTCTTACCTAAAACGAATAAGCCTTTTAACGGTGCCTCGCGCTTTACAAGTACGCCCTTCGCTTTTGGACTCTTATCTAGATTGGTTTCTTCGATTAACACACACACACACAATCGGATGCGCTTAACATTAAACGTTACGTTAAGTTTCTATCTACGTACCACATTTTATACCTTAGATGCATCGCTAACGTTTTTATTAACTTTTTTTTTTCATCTTTTTTTTTCTTTTTCTTTAAATAGTATACACTTGTTTCTCGTCAATACTTCTTATTCTTTCTCTCTCAAGTTACGACCGATCTCGAACCGTGTCGTACGAATTTACAATTTATTTTTTCGTCGTATTTTTTTTTTTTTTTTTTTTTTTAATACTTCCTACTACTCACGCCTTTATTCTCGTTGCTACCGGTACTTCCGGTTGTCCTTTTTTTTTTGTATCTAATCCTTATACGTCTAGGATTAAATTAATAGGAAAAAATATTTCTAATACGCTCGATGCACGGCTTATAATTTATTGTGTCACGGTATACATATGTGCTTCTCTCATTCGTATGTCTCGATCTCGTTCCTTTTTGAATTTTCGTCGCTTTTATTTTTTCCTTCTTTCTCACCATTAATACCGTCCGTTCTAATCATTCGCTGCTTGACTCTATCAGTTCCCTCTTGGAATTTACGCCGGCGTTAAGCCTAGCGTCATCAGTCATCGATATAATAATCATTCTCTAATACCTATATAAACGTCAGTACAATATACGTGCTAGCTACGCAGCTATTATAGCTGGACTAATGCCCTTTTTCATTTTTTTTTTTTTTTTTTTTCCCTTTAAGAACTAGTCGTATATCATTAGGTATACGTTTTGCTGGGATCTCTTATTCCCATATCGTCCCGCTCGCAATCGCTTCGATCATTAATTTTATTCCTTTCGTTTTCTTACTTATTTCTTTTATTTTTATTTTTTTTTTTTTATACTCCTCCCAGCATCACGGAATACGTTTGCTCCTGGGTGCCTGACATATTGCGAATGACATATGCGCCTTGACGTTTTATTTATTTTTTTTTCTTTCTTTTCAAAAATTTCTCACCTTCATTCATCGGGTAGGCTTTTTATTTTTTTTCTCCTTCTTTAGACTTTTAACAACACGATAATGAATCTTGCGAATTACTTTTCCAATTAGTCGTACGGAGATATTATTTCGATTTTTGGAAATCGTTTTTAACACTTTTATTTTTGTCTCTTTCTCAATTCTCATTTAGTTTCTTTTTCTTTTGGGTTTTTTTTTTTTTTGTACTTTTGCCGAAATCTCGTGCGTGCAAGACGCGTGCGCACTGCTCGTGGATCGAACATTCTGTCGGATCTTACGGCTGCGCGTCGCGGTGCCCGCGAAATGCGAGGATCCGCTTTTTTTTTTACTTCCGTTTAGTCGCGATGCAAAATAAAGAAATCGCGAACGAAACTTACCGTAATTCGGCGAGGAGCGATAGTGTAAAAAATAAGGAAAAAAATAAAATAAATTCGTGAACGTAAAAGTGATGTACTTTCTTTTTTCGAATTTTTTTTTTTCTTCTAAAATGTGTTTATTATTATATCGTATTGGCAAGTTGGATGGCTTACATGCTAAAAATGGCAAAATAAAGAACATAAGTAGTGCATAACGTAGTACCTACGTAATTGTGAACGACAATAAAATTAATAAAAAAAAAAAAAAAAAGTCGTGGACAAAGGAAAATGGCGGGTTGGCGGGGGGGGGGGGGGGTAACAGATACACGTTCGTGAACCGGGAGTATTAATAATAGATAAATAAACTATGGTATTTACAAAATAATAAGAAAGGATGACAAGCGAGGGTGTGTGTGTGTGTTTCTTTCTCTTTCTTTCCATCTCGCGAGAATAAAGAAGCAAGTCCCGGTGGATTCATCGAGTTTTTCATTTTTCCTTTTCTTTTTTGCAACACTGAACGGGCGACTACACGACTTGCTCATCCGCCACGTTACATTCCTTCGTTCCCGTGACTTTCCGTCTTTAGCGCAGTAACGAAAGGAAAAGGGGGGAAAAAAAAAAATTATGTATTTCCCGCGACGTCCAAAATTTTCAAATTCAAAAAGATACACGCTCGGCTCACTGTCTTTCCTCGTACCGTAATTTCTCCCTCGCACGATATAATTTCCAATAAAAAAAAAAAAAAAAAAAAAAAAACTAGGGGTGCCAATTCTACACCAGGAAGAAACGCAACGATATATAAAAAGAAACACAAAAAAAAAAGACAAACAAGCTCACAATGACCCACGGCAATTGAGGTAAACGCGACGATATTTCGAAAAAAAAAAATATACATATATGAAAGCACCTTAAAAAAAAAAAACGTATAGCAACTGTGAGTTTGGAGTGAGAAGAAATAAAATAATAATAATAATAACGAAGCACAGTAACGATACGTCGAATCGATCTCGAAGTTGACGCAACTTTTTATTTTTCTCACGCGAATGTCAAAAATCGCTATTACGCGAGAATCGTGCGACAGACGAGAGACGTCGAGAAGCAATGTATAAGAAATGAAGCGAGCAAGAACGACAGGTACAAAAAATAAAAGATAAAGAAAGCCTCGCGAAAACTTCGCTCGCACCGCGTGACGTCATAGCGACCACGTGACGAATCTCCGACAAAATCTCATATCCGACGAAACAATAAGTTAGGAGTTAATGATTATTATTATTTTTTTTTTTTAATGGATTATCACTAGAAAAAATCTATGCCTATGGTTATGACGCATCCCTGATTATGTTCTCTGTATATATCACTATGTCGTTTCGCGTTCGCCCGCATCACTCAAACACACACATAAAACACACGTGGTCTCACATTCTCAATTTTCTTTTTTTTTTTTTCCTTCTCTTCACTTTTCATCCTCATAATCATCATTACTCCTCGTATTCTCATACCCAACCTCTATCGCTCTCTTATTCGTAATTATCATTCGTTCGTATCCGCTGCTCCTACCTCGTCCATTCATTCGTCATTCTTTTTACGCTTGTATTTTGAATTATCAAAAATCGTCACTCGACGACTCGATCGGTTACTTCGTTTAATGACTGTAAGTACATCGTATTGCATTGGCGATTTGGAATCCAGCACTGTCACCTTACGGAACGGCCGAGCGCGATCGACGACTGGCAGTGATTCGTATTTTTTCCCGCTTTAAGGAAAACAACAATTCGACTCACTAATCGTTCAAAAAAGCCCGTAGTCGTCGTGCGTATCCGAGAACTAAATATTAAAGGGAATCAACGAGTTACGTGTTTAGCACTTTAACGAATCTTTTTTTTTTTTTTTTTTTTTTTTCATTCACTAAAATCACGCAGCCATTCCGCAACGTCCGAGTGACACACTTAAAATCTATAACTGTGGAAGTAAAACGTGTTCGCCGCTTGTCAATTGGACACGTGTAACATATATGTCACATATGCTCACCGCTACCAGGAGCGATTCGGTTATCAGTGTAATGCAAATATGTATACAGTAGACTGATATTATATAAACGTATAATAAAATGGAGGTAGCTGTGTGGAGGTCATTCGCGTCATCAAGAACGGATTTTTTGTCTATTGTATAACAAGACAATGGAAAAAAAAAAAAGAAAAGATAATACAAAAATAATAATAATAATAGTAACATACCGCAAGTAACATTTTAAAATATTTTCGTACTGAGAACAAGTATGAATAACAAACAATTAGCAACAATCGAACGAAATAGTCGTTGCTTCGTGATAAAGAAAAACCCGTTCGTTGTGTGTATGAAAGAGAGGGGGGCGGGGAAAAAAAAAAGAAAAAAAAAAGAAAAAAAGAAACGATAAAAGGATCGTTACGGTAAAATAAAAAAAAAAAAAAAAACTTTATCAGTTTTAATAAACCTGTAGTAAGTACTTTCTATAGTAGTATCACGGCCTGCCTGCTTTATTTTTCCTGAGTTTGTTATTTTTATATTATGTATTTATCGTGTCTTGTTAATAAAGTACCTGAGGAACGCAGATCGGCGCCGGTCAGACGTGTCGGCTCCAATAGGGGCGAGAGAACGATTTTTTCTTTTTCTTTCCTCTTCACGTGCTACTTGATCCTTATGATCGAACAAAAGGAAGTTCGCGGCGATCGCTCTGCGCCACTTTTGAAAGCCCGCGTAAGACCGTAAATCGCGCTGCGCACACGATTGTCTCTAATAATAAACTATTGCAATACTGTAAATGTGTAAATAGATTTGACTATTGCGGACTATGGTTGTGACAAAAGAGTGACGACGCTTCGTTGACAAAGTTACGTGATTACGTATAATCTGCCAAGAGCGAAGATGGGTTTTGGGTTTTAGTATTTGATTTTTTTTTTTTTCATCGCGTATGAAAAAATATATATATGTATATGTCTTTACGTTAGGGGCGTGTATACATATAGTTATAGGTATAAATACTATAGTAACTTGACGGCGAGTATCGAAAAAGTTTGGAATTATCTTTAGGACTTTTTCAAAACAATTTTTTTTTATTAAAAATCAAATAAACCCACCCTCTTGGCTCAAACAGTAAACGCGTAATTCACCATTTACGTGACAAGGGTTACGACTGCGGTAATCCTTTTGCAATACGTTTATATTGCAGACGTATAAGAGATTTAAAAATAATAATAATAATAATAATCTATCGGCGAGATCATTTCAATTACAACGGTGGCGCCACTGGTCGCCGGGCAAAATATAAATCATTGTATATGTAATTTAATAATGACGTTAAACTGGCACTGTACGATTTTCTTTTTTTTTTTTGTCATTCTTTCTCCATGTATATGTATGCTGTATCGCGCGCGCCCGCGCGTGTGTGTATGTGTGTGTGTGTTACGTACTTATGTGTAGGTTGTGTTGCGAAAAAAATTGGGGAACCCAAATGCCCTTACATCATCATTGCGTCGATAAGTGGCACGTAGAAAAACGTTATGGCACCAAACGATCCTGTCGATATCATATATATATATATATATATATATATCGTTGTTGATTTTAAAAGAGACAACAACAACAAAAATGGAGTCCATAGAACATTACTACGAGCTACAACAGTAAATTGTTAATCGTGCACACATACACTCTCTCTCTCTCTCTCTCTCTCTCTCGCTCTCTCACTTGCTCTCTTAAACTTTTCTTCTAAGGTTCTGTTGATTTATTATTTTTTTACGGACTCTCACTCTCTCTCTCTCTCTCTTTCTCTCTGTCGCGGTGTCACGTATTTCTCAATTTCGGATGAAAATTTGTACTCTGAAATGTATTTATCATTTTTATGTTTCATTATTCTCTCTCGCGTCATGAATTTCACGCGCGTGCGGTTAATAATTTTCTATTTATATTTGTTTAAAAATTTTTTTTTTTTTTCTCGCGTTACCATCGCGTTTTCCCCGTTAATGTTATTACCTTTCCGTATTCTTCGCGGTTAATAAGTATAATTTGCTTTTGCTTGTAATCGTTATGCTTCCTCCTTTTTTTTTCTTTTTTTTTTCTTTTTTTTTCAATTTTATTTTTCATTAACATTATAGAGAGCTTCAAGGCAAGAAGTGGTTTTTATTTGTACCGATTGTAGACCTGAATCATTAAAAATATTTCATTCGCCAAAGTCCAAAAAACAGTCAGCCCGATTTTACGTTATCTCGTGTATCTTCTATTTCACTTTTGTTCATCCATTTTTCTTTTTTTCCTCGTTTCCATCCTTTACCCTCTCGCTCGCTCCAGCCAGTAACGTCGCTCCGTCCTCGCCTCGCAATGCGTCCGTCCGAGGTTGTTGGAGAATTTTCAAAATTCCGTAATATTTTTTTCTTCTCTTTTTTCTTCCGGTCGTCAAAATTTCTCTCCCCGTTCCGAGCAAAGTGCGTTATCCGTGTGAACCCGCGCGCTGTGGACGTGTGTGTGTGACCACGTGGACCCAAAAACATACACGTGGGTAATACCCGATACCAAAATCTTGTTCCTTTTATCTCCACTTCGTCAATTTCAAGGTAGACAATAAAGGTATCGGATTGATAAAAAATATCAATATTGCTACGTATACGAAAATTGCGGACGCAAAAATATCCCATCTAAAAAATCTCTTTCGCGTAACCTTCATCCACCCACCAACACGGTTACCCGAATTCGTATACACGCGTATAATGGTTTCCCATAAGAGTCGTATACAGACGTATGTTATGTATATATTACAAGAGAATTTTTTTTTTATTTCTTTTTTCTCTCTATCAATTAACTTGAAAGTTTTATCAAAGCGGCATCGCGCATGCGCGAGACCGTATTCATTGGACGTAGCAGTATTCAAGTATTCGTATAGTAAGTTAATCATCGTAATTAGCAATAATCAATATGATTTCCTTTACGTCCACAGCCGGGGAAATTTTTTTTTGTCGATTCAATATCCTTATCCGTACGTTTTTTTTTCTTTTAATTCACTTTTTTTTTTTCTCTGAATTTTTCATATATTCACATAGGTCTGTGTATATATATATGTATACTTGTTTCACTCTCTCTCTCTTTCTCCGTGCTCAATGGTTTGTTATTTTCATCCTTCCTGTCTTCCTCGTTTTTTATTTCAAAAATTCGCTCCTTTCCCGCCTCGCTATAGTCGCTACGCTTATTAAATCTACGGTTAGTATACTCGGAGTATTGTGTACAACCTAGCCTAGATTCTATAATAATTTTCTTTTCAATTTAACTTATATCTTGCAAACACACACACGTACGTACACGCGTACACAGACTCTCCCTGGTTCAGAACACGTACACGGGTACACAGACACTCTCATTCACTCTCTCTCTCTCTCTCTCTCTCTCTCTCTCTCTCTCTTTCTCACTGTCATATACGTCAATCGTATTTCTCCCCGGGTTTTGCCGTCAATACCGAGGTGCCCAAAAAAAAAAAAATTGGAAAATTAAAAAATGCCTCGAAATAATTTCGAGTAAAGAAATTACCGATGATATTTTTTTTTGCAGTATCCTGGAAATCGAATAATTTGTTACTCGCGATTATTCAATTCTCAGATTGATGCATGTGTGGTGTGTACGTGTACGCCACCTATATATATATACATACATATATACATATATATACATACATATATACATATATATATATATATATATATAATGTGGATGGACTCCTCGTATTGCTAGGACCTAAACGGTAATTATCTAAGTATCTAAAGCCTATTAAGTATGCAATTCATTAATCATCATGTATGTATTATTAGTAGGAACCATTTTACAACTATCCGAGCCGATTTCGCTTGCGCGCGATTCTCGCTGTGTTGGGGGGGGGGGGGGGGGGGGGGGGG
>JARQTG010000168.1:223952-235172 GCA_030142615.1 Syrista parreyssii
TCTCCCGCGCGTCCCCCCCCCCCCCCCCCCCTATACTCTCAGAACATTATTTTGTTGCACGAGAGACGAAAGAAATTCTTCTCATTTCTCTTCTTGCTGGTTCGAAAGAGAAAAAAAGAAAAATTGTTCCGTTGCCCTCGAACGTTACTCGAGAACGTCGAAAGAGAACGAGAAGAGAAACGGAAGTTGATCGACGATGAAAATGGCCGGCGAATACAAGGATTAAGTCTTACGCGCACGGGAAGACGTGACGTGACGATAATGAATGAAAGACGAAGACGACGAGAAGATTTTTTTTTTAAATCGTGAACTTAAGAGCTAAACGTCATGGCTAGTCGAGTGAACGCGACGCGACACGCCATCTTGTTTCTTCGGTGTCCACGAACTTGCGAACTCTTGCGTCGGAGACGGGAAACAAGAAAGCGTTAAAAAAAAATGTGTCGCCAGGACGAGATCTGTCGCGGACGCGATTTAACGACTTAAAAAAAAAAAAGAAAAAACGAAAATCTATTTAAAAACAAAAAAAGAGACGAAACGACGAGTCAAAACGTTACACGCTTTCGTATTTACTTTTTTCTTTTCACTTTTTTTTTTTTTTTCCCCCCTCACGCATCCCTTCTAGACGATTTTTGATTTTCTCAACTTTGATCAATATTCTTTGTTTTCGGGTTACAACGTCAGGCACGAATTTTTAAGAACGCTGATATCGAAACGCGCCACGATATTGTAGCAAAAAGAAAAAATGTTCTTCCCCCAAACTTTACGTCGTTCCTACTATCGTTTTCTACACGCGAGAGAATTAAGGGCGCGCGCGCAACCGATCGACCGAATTAGTCCGGTCATATTATTCTGACGAAATTTCTCGTCGTTCATTTTTTTTTCTTTTAAAAACGTTTATCCCACCCCCGCTCGAAAATTCTCCCATAACTCTCCCCGTATACCCGGTACACCCTATGTTTCCATTTTTCGTGCCGATTCGTGCCGCGCATTAATCCCCCGTCCATACGTTAATCGCGCACATGCGTCCTCGCCTTTACGCGACTCGCTGATCTCTCGCGTATATTATATCCACATGTGGCCCAACAAAGTGCGGCTGAGTGTCTACGCGTGTCGAACGTGTCATATGTGTACCGTTGATTTCTTTAACGCCGACCGCATAAAATCCGACGGGTCGCGTGTGTACGCATCTAAAAACGAGCCCTAAAGCCTAAAACTCTAATGCGCCTAATCCGCTATGTACTATATGTATATGTACGTCTCTGCTGCAGTGTATGTATGTATGTACGTATTATACGTCGCGCGTGTATGGTACACTTAATTTCACTATAAATCTAGACAATATATATTTTTTCCTCAACATTCATATATATATAATAATTAATAATAATTATATAATTAATAATCATCTCTCTCGTCGATCTCGCGGTTCGCAAAAAAAGCGCCGCCTTTAAACCTTCGAACAAAAAAAAAAACAGTTACTCTGTATTACAGTACACACACACACACACGCGCGCGCGCTCTCACGCTTCAATATATATATGTATATGCACATATTACATAATACACATATATATCGTACGCCGTATACCATTATAACGTAGCCGCTCGGCCACTTATTTTCCTCGTACGCGCGGCGTCTTTTTCGTCTTACTCGTACAGACCCCAATAGTAATTAGTTCGCAACAATATTGTTGCGACCAGCACGTAGGAGGGTTTGTCAATCACTCTATTTAAACTTTCTCTCTCTCTCTCACTTTCATACACGCACACACTCAATTTCATTCTCTCCCAGGCTTTTTCGACGAGCATCAGCAAGGGTCGTTCGATAACCTAATTTCTCCTTCACTGTAGTTCCCTCGCAATATTAAATTCTCGCATCCTGCAATCAGGTTCTTCGGTCATCCGCCAGATGGCGGATCAATTATTAGAAATCGCATATGTGTGTATATATATATATATATTGGGAAACTCGGTCCTCTCTCACTCCCGTCGCTACTACCATCGTTTCTTTTTCTTTTTATTATTTGTCCCTTAAACTATTGTTTTATTATGTGCACTGAGGTAGACGGATGGAATTATTTATGGGGTTCTTTTTTTTTTCTTCTCTTATTTCGATCCCACGCAATTATCAATACGGGGAACCGGAGATCATGCTGCTCTTCCTTAACATACTCCTGTTCTCTTCTTTTCATATTTGTTTTCTTTCCTCCTCTCTCGCGTCTTATTCGCGTATATGATGTGTTTTCGACTTTTATGCGGCACGAGCGCCGGTGCGCATGCGCACTGTACGTTGTCGTCTTACACCACACGTGTAATTCGTATCAAACTTCCGTTTTCGAAAAAAAAAAAAAGTAATAGAATCATCTGAGGTAGTGGATGGACTCTTCTTAGTTTCTTTATATGGTTTCTGTTTTTTTTTTAACTCCCTGTTACACCTCGGCGTTTGGTACATTTACATACGGGCCGTATATGTATGTATGGAGGAATCCACGCCGTGTGTTTCACCCTGTGTGTTACTATATTATTATTATTATTATTGATCTCTTGTATTCGCATTTCATTGATATCCTGTGTTTTAGGCGCCTTTTATCGTCTACGTGGAACTTTTTACCGAGGATTCGAGCTTGTTACGTGTTATTATTTGTGTATTAATATGTATTCGTATAGCATATATATAGTATATGTATATTTTTTTTTATTATGTATTCGCGATTGTTTCTGTATATTCGACGGAAAGTACTGTCGTGTATTGTTCTCCATTGAGATTGCGAGAAGAGCGGCGACGCGCGTCCTGACGCCGAGGATTAAAAATTCTTCCTATATCTTAATGTTTTTTTTTTTTAAGATTGTTTCTTATTCTCTCTCACTCTTTCTTTTTCTCTCTCTCTCTCTCTCTCTCTCTTTCTCTCTTCCTCTCTCATTTCTTTTGCGAATCGATCGATAGGAACTAAAACGTGCTCGGACCACGCCGTTAATGGCCGTATTCCTTAGATTCCCAACGATTGCACACACTTTCTCTCTCTCTCACACTCTCTTGCACGCTTTCTCCCTTTCTCTCTTTAACGCTAAATCTCACACATTCACTGCATATTTTTTTAAAAGTAATTTTCGTTTTCTATAACCTCTCGCTATCAGGCTGCACTGTATCGAGAAAGCTCAAGAGAATCCGAGGATCGTGTTTTCAATCCTAACCGAATAAATTCCATGGACACTTGCAGTTCTCTTCGAGCGTGCTCGCGCCCTCGAGGATAAGGCGCCGTTAATTTTGAAATTCCATTTAGAGGAAAGAAACAGAAATTGACGTTTTACGGTCCATCTTCTACTCGGCCTTTACGACTTCCGGTTCCTCGTTCTCGCTGAAGTCATCCTCCTCACCGCCGGATGACTCGGCCTCTTCCATTGGTGTGTGACCCTGGAGTTCCTGTCTGTCCTCGTGAACGACACCAGGTCCTCGACCCTCGTCACGACCAATTATAGGGTAGTCCTCAATGCCGCGACCGCCGAGCTTGTCCATGGCGCTCATGTGCGCCATCTTGGCTGCGTGAGCAGCAGCCACGGCTGCTGCCTGCTCAGGACTCAGACCCATTGTGAGACCAGAATTCTCAGCGATAAACTGTAGATAGGTGTCCAAAATGGCTGATCCCGTTGCGCTGTTATGATGACCTGGACCAGGATGACCAGGTGGATGCAATGGCGCTGTATTTGGCTCTCGGCTCCCGTGCATCGTGTCCATCGACTTGGCAGCTATAGCCGTGGCGGTTTTGCTGACTTTCGTGATGACCGTGTTGTTGTTCGGCGTCGGTGATCCGTACCTCAGGCTCAAGGGTAGCGTCAGGTCCTCAGGATCGTCTCCACCGCATACGGAACTTCCGGCCTCGGACGGTGCACCGCGTGGCAACTCCAGGCGCATGTCGCCTCTACGTGGTCCCGTGGGACTTGCCCTGGCTCGCAACTCAGCAGGACTCACCTTCACGCCTGCCTTCGCCAACAACCGCGACGCCAATTCCGGATCGAACGGACTCGGCATTGGCAGCACTGGCAGATCCTTCGTGCTTATTCCGCGATGCTGCCGCGACATGTGCGAGTGCAGGGAATTACGTGATTTGGCAACAGTGCCGCATAGGACGCAACGGTAACCTGGACAGATCGTGTGCTTGTCTTCCAGATGAGTTCTCAGCGTGTGAGCCGATCTATAGATCTTGCCGCATTTCGGACAGGGTCGTGGATCCGTGGCGCGCACCCGCATCATGTCCAATCCACGTCGGGCAACTGTAATGAGCAAATAAAAAAAAATCATTTTAATCATCGCTTCGAATCGATTCACTCGAAAAAAGAATCCAAGGATTTTGGAAACTGTGGGTGCAAACAATCAAGTAAACGTCTCTTTTTTTTTTTTTTACTGAATACGTTTTTATTATACAAAGCAATACTTAAATAGTATACTTCTTTTGATATACTATATTCTATTGGTTTTTTTTTTTCTCTAAAATAGTTGGCGCATGTGTGTCCCGTGTGTATTTGCCGGATGTGTGTCAATGCTTATCGTGATCTATACATTGTTCAATATTTATAATTTCTTTTTTTCCCTTCTATTTAGTGATTTATCGTGATACATAGTACTCGTGGGCCTCGATCAGCTAATACCTCGCTACAACGTAATACAATTTTGGGTCCTCTCGCTAGTTTCGCAAATAATGAAAAAAAAAAAAAAAAATTGTAGAAAAATAAGGCTGAGCACTATTCAAGTCAAATGCACTGAAAATCCAAGTGTGTAGCAGCCTGCGTTTATTCCCTATCCTTTCTAAAGTAGTCACTTTTTACCCACCGACAAGTGTATTGCTCTTTACATTGGAATACATGAAAATAACACTCGCTTGTAAGTGCGTAAAAAGTGACTACCCTAGTAAGAACAGAAAATAAACTTCTCGACGCACTTGGATTTTCAGTGTGGTCGCGAAAATTCTAGGGATTTTTTGTTTTGTCGTCGGTGCCACCCGAGTATACATGCCTATAAATTGCATAAGTGTAAACCACCATGCAGCAGTACGTGTAATGATTACGTGTCACGAATGGCGTGCGTTTACGCACGATCATATGTATATATTTATTACGTCAAAAAGACGGAAGTATGACGTCACTCTCGTGATCGATTCGCGCATCCCGCTATATCCTCTCAGTGCCTCACGAGAATCTAGTGAATAATTTCGCGCGCGTTAAAAACAATTTGCCTATGCGCTAAACCGTCAGGCGATTTTTTTAACTCACTTGGATATACATTATTACTTTGTTCTTTTTATTTCTTTACTTTAGCATTAATCACTAATCCCTTAGCACTATTATAATTTAACGTAAGGCTGGCTTACTCAGCTTGGAGGAACATTGTTTTCTCGATAATACATGCCTAGTATAGATAAACATAGTCACCTACTTGTAAACCGTGTACTACGACGCGACATATTTGGAACGGAAAATCGAGCGTCTTTATAAATTTTTTTCATTTTTTTTTTTTAATTAATTCTTCTTTTTTCTCCCTTCGTCTCCATCTCTACGAAATACTGCTCCGTGTGTCCTTTATACAAATCGACGTTATACTTTTTATATTTATATATGTATACATATATATATTACTCGTCGTGTATATATATATACGTATATATGTATGTATATATATATATATATATATACACAGTGTGCGCATGTCCCGCCTGGGCCCGCCATGTGAGCTAATACTCAAAATACCATATTATGGCACTCTGATTTTTCGCGTCTCAGCTAATTCGCCTTGTCTGAGGTACATATGTTTAATATGGATAGCATCCGGAATCTCATTTCGTAAATCTTAAGCAGCCCATTAGGAAATGTCGAATCCGCATGAGCAGCCCCGTTCGATTAATAAAGCGGTTAGATTTCTTTTTTGAAGAAGTAAAGGAAACCTTCGAGACTCCATTTTGTTTTCCCGATCACACGTACGTCCATCTAAGCGTCTTAATCTGATCCCACTGTACGGGATGCTTAAGACGCATGTGATTGCGCACGCTGTTAGGATGGGAGAACGTCTTTGCGCATGCGCTGACTGGACACGTGGGCGAGTCACGTGGGTAATGGTGATCGAGGTGCGCGCGCATCGCGCTGATGTCCGGTAAGGTTCGGCAGCACAGTGGACACCTATAGCCATGTTGACGATGATGTTCACGCAGCATCCTCTGATGCCGGAAGTCCGATTGGGCCCGCTGATACTTGGCCGTGGGATGAAGATGATGATGACGTTGGCTGTGGTGGTGGTGGTAAGCCGCGCCCTCTGCCTCATCAACCACGGGATCTGCAACCACCACCACACCAACGTTACCACCAGCCACCACCACCAAAATCCCACGAGCAACAACCAACCCCTACAATAAACACTTCCGATGGATAGTCACCACGTGTTCGTTAAATTCATACAGTGTTACCGTTTTATGACACACCCTCCTCCTCCTGCCCCTCACCATCCACTATCTCTATATAATACAACATTTATTCAAACAGCAGCGAACCTGTCTGATGGCCGCGCTCGCTGAACCCTACTGACCGACCTCATTGATCCTTCCTCCATTAACGAACGATCTACTTGTATGAAATATATATGACGCTCTGTCTGTCTCTCTCTCTCTCTCTCTCTCTCTGTCTCTCGACCTAGTCTAATCTAGCGTTATCACTCAGCAGTATGAGTGCGTCTATAGAAAATAAAAGTCGCAGGAAGCACATTGGTTCTAAGAAAATGTCAAAGATCGTGACCGGAAGTGATCCTAGCGGATATTTTCCATCGGGAGTAATTGACATGGACGTACCAGGTGTCGCACGATGCGTTCTGACGCAATGAAATGGTATTAAAGAAGCAAATAAAAATACAGCTGATTCCTGTTGGTCAGTTGATCTCTAATGGAGCGAAGGATCGACCACCGTGTACCGTATCAGTTATAAGAGAACGCGGATCAAGTCCCATGGGTCATAGGGCATTGGTCGTCCTGACTCATGGCTGAAGATTCGTCGACTGATGCTGATTCGGATTGTTGAGGTTAGGCCGCTGATGTATCCCGTGTGCCTGGAGCTGATGGTTAATCAGGTAGTGTTTGGTTTTGCAGCGTTTCCCGCACACGTTGCACTGCGGCCACGTGTCCGGCGGCGGCCAATTCGAGTGGACGTTTTTCACGTGCTGGCGCAGGTTGCTCGGCGACGAGTAGCTCCTGCCGCAGTAGCGACAGAGAGGCCTCGTGTCCTCGTGCCTCAGGGCCGTGTAGAACCTTGCGAAATTCTCGACGGCCTGGGATTCTGAGGCGCCGGCCGTCTCTTCCCTCTTCGGCATCACCGATCCTACAACCAGGACGTGCCCGTCAGTTCTATTTCCTGTGGCACGCGCTCTCTCGCACACGTACAGACAAGCCAGGCACACACACTCTCTATCTCTCTTTCTCCTCATACACTCTCGCTACTCACTCTCCTTTTCATTCTTACGTTCACTCTCGAAGGCGACGGTGGCTGGCACGCGAGTTGTGTGCCCGTCTAACCACTCTTGCCACCCCCTCCCGCCCCTCTCTCTCTCTCTTTCTCGCGCTTTTACTCTCATTCTGCTCTGGATGGACATACACACACTACACACACGCACACACAGGCTACTCTCGTACTCTCAGGGCATGCCCGGTTGTAGGATGGTGTAATATGGTTTTCCAATGGTATACTAAAAAATATGGTTTTTATCACAATTTTGTATTTCCTTCTTTTTTTTTTTTCTCTTCGTTATTCACCCTCTGGGTACACGGTAGCTGGATAGGGTCTGTCTTTGTTTTTTAGCTTGGTTCATCCACCGATTACGTAAGCTCACTGATCTTGCTCTGGGTCCTGGGTATAATGGATGTTCTCAGTATTTCGTAAAGGGTGGGTGCGTCGAGCGATCTTACTTTTGTTTTGGATGTCGAGGGAAGGTGAGCATTTTTGAAGGGTAGTTTTTACTTGAGAGAATCGCCCTGTTTATCTCGACTTTCTTCCATGCAGGATCTTTAAGTACTTCCGGTACGAGAAAAGACCCAATCTGGAATCGACGCCGGAGACAACTGGGAAATATAAAGGTTGCCTTTTTCTGTGTGACAGGCACCTTTTTATTTTTATTTCTTTATTTTTTTTCGACATCACAACCATCTCATTTCGCGGGTTGTTGATGGTCTTGCGGAGCGGAAAATAATTCACCGTCTCTCTTCCTCTTTCTTTCGTCGTCTTCTTGGTTACCCACGGCGGGCAATCGATCGCTGAAGAATATCCCGAGTGACAGGATCCGAGAATCATGTAAATGATCAAGCGAGCAAGAGTCAGCGATAAGGAAAGAGAGCGAAGTCAAAAAAAAAAGATATTTAGCAAAAATAAAGAGAAGAAAAAGAAAAAGGACCTAAACGAGAAATAGACCAAGTAACTGTGTGAATCTACGTAAGAACCGAGTATTGATCCAACCTGTACGCCTCGTTACAACTATCTTTTCTACGAATCTCTAAGCAAAAGCCTCTCCCACTTCCGCAGCCTGTATTCATTACGTAAAGGGAACAGCAGTAGCCAGGTAAGGTAGGCAGGTATAGAAAACCGCCTACAAGAAAAAGTGCCACCGAAAAAGCATTGAAAGTAAAGAATAGAAATCCAAAAGAAAATTTGGAAAAATTACTGATAAGAACATTTTTTATTGTCCATTTTTAGCTTTCGTTCGCTAAGCACAATCCTCGTTAATAATGCGCATAGAAACTGCACGCAGTTATCAAAGGATATAAACACAAGGGTAAAGCAGTAGAAGCAGAAATGTTTCTGATTTATGGCGGATGGCAAACATTGATCCAATCTATTAGAATTACTCGACCGTGTAGTTGGAAAGGCAAACCCTGTGACATATGTATGTATAGCTACATGCGTATATATAAAGGTTCTAGGTGAAGTGGCTTTTCTTTTTTTTTGAGGATCTAATGTCTGAAGGTATATGACTTTATATATATATATATATATAAGCAAGTAAATTTTTATTTTTCAGATATCAGGAATATCACTTGAGTAATCATTTTGAGCTCGTAATATGAAATCTTGAAACTTTCAAAAAAAGTTCCATCCGCTATCTCGACCTTAAGAAGAATCTGGGGACATCCGTGTAATGTCCAGTAGGAATCAGACAATGGGAACATTTCGAAGATGTGGGAACATATGCAGAATCGCACGTGAAATTCCATAAGGAAGTGCAAACAGCCACGCGCGTGGCAGAGCATAGAGAATGGGAAAAGGAAAAAAAAAAAAAAAAAAAATAAGAATTACCAGAGGGAATCAAGAAAAGAGAAGTTTACGAGTTAGCTAGATATATTCGTCTCTTCTCAGGACGTGGAATCAAACCCTGTAGATGGCGGAGGTGGGCTTCGTAGGTATTTCGTCCTGGAAAAATGGCTCCGAAAACTCGAAAGCAGTAAAACGCAAGAGCGGTAAAACCGGGCCGTAAAAACGCAGTAAAGTATCGTGAGAGTCGAACGTGGTATGAGAGAAAAAAAAGAGGGGGGAGCGTGAAGGCGGATGAAGAGAGGAAGGAGGAGGGGGAGGGGGAGGCACGAGAAAGATCAGCAACGAGAAACGTGAGTCCTATCCACCCTGAAAACAGACCTGGTGTACTTTGACACGGGTTCTCAATGGCGTGGACGGGGCCAGGGGGGGTTAGAGGAAGAGAAAAAAGAAAATCCCAAAATCTATACGTATAAGACATACAAATAATCAAGATCAACAATGGGATCTTCCAATTTTCTTATCGTTTCGTTACATCTTTTCCATATATACATATACATACAGCAGAAGACATCAAGGGCTGGGAGGGGATTTCAGGGAGAAAAAAAGGGCTGGCAATCGCTCGACTCGCAAGCAGATTGGTACATGTGCGCTTGATTACGCGGGGCCGAAGTCTTCCGGCCAGAGGAGAGCCGGAGGGGCCGGAATAACCAGAGGAGCCAGAAGAAGCAAGGCCTTGGCCGTTACTTGATTGAATGGAATAGGCGGCGTCTGGGGGGGGGGGGGGGGGGGTGGCTACATTGCTTGGACAAGGAGGAAGATCCTAGAGGGAGGGGGGAAGTAAAAGGGGTGTGGGCCAAGGGGGTAAAAGGGGAGGTGATGGGGCACTGGTGTTAGTCGTATGGTACTGATAGTAATAGTAGCAAGCGATGGCGCAAGTATATAGTAGTGGTGATAGCAGAGTGGAGGATTCAGCAGCAAACCATGATGATTGCGCCAGTCCATTAGCGGTACTGGCTCCGATGTATTACATTACATTAACGAAACTTGTTCCTTGACGAGTCCGCGGGAGGAGGATGTAGAGGGTGGGAAATCGAAAATTGATGGTTGGCTTAGTGGATGAAAGCTAACGGAGCCAGGATCGTTGTTAGTCGTATGAGTATAAGAGAGAGAGAGAAAGAAACGGTAAAAAAAAAAGAAAGACACAGATATAATTGGTTATGAGAATGAAAAATACCAAAATAAAGACACGAGTGTGTGAAATAATTTTTGGATTATATATAAAAAAAAATTTTCTTTTCAGCACACCTTTAAAATGTCGATTCAACAATTTCGTGTGCGCGTGTAAGGACATCGAGAAAAAGATATTGAGGCTGGGTAAAGAGCGAGATGAGATAGAATGAAAAAAAAAAAAAAAAAAAAAGGAAAGAAAGAAAGAGTAAGGGATAGGAGAGAATAAGGGATTTTTACCCTCTGGCTTTGAATGTTACGGATCTTCGTGTGCGGGAGAAAGAGTCCAATATCCTCGACTTACAATAGCAATTTAAAATGTCTGCCATGACTGCCGTGCAGGGTTGGAATATATCCTGGTCCTTTTTTTTTTTTTTTCCTTTCCATTTCGTTACGTCCTTCTTGCACAGACATTTCGTTCCCTCTTTCTCCTTATTTCTGTCATGGGTATCTCTTTCCCCATCCTTTCACTTTCTCCTCTTCTATCTGTATCACTCTTGCGCCTTTCACTATCTAGCCTAGGCCGTCTCCCTATTCGCCGGAGCGAAGTTTGATTCCAATCTGATAGCAGACCGTGTTTCCTAGCATATTGTCCCTCTTGGTAGAAAGGAATCGTAGATGAAAACGCGTTGGACAGTCGTCGAAGTTGAGGGAGAAAAAAAAAGAAGAGAGCGTAGAGTGAGTTAGATAGGGGGGTGGTGGGGGGGGGGGGGGGGGGGC
>JARQTG010000168.1:235272-327539 GCA_030142615.1 Syrista parreyssii
CCCCCCCCCCCCCCCGCCCAGAGAAAGTAAGAACAGAGAGAGAGAGAGAATAAGTAAATATATAAGAAAGAAAAAGAAGGGATGTTTTCTTCAGAGAAATTCGTGATCCACGCTCCAACAGGGAAAATACCCCGAAGCTGGACAATGGAGAACCTTCCCTCACCAGGGTATGCATGGTCGCGTCAATGGATACCAAGAAGTAAGGGAGAAGCATCGCTAGGGGATGCTTCCATTTTATTTTTCTGGTAAGAACGTCAGACCTTTGGTACGAGAGAATTGAGGGATGACGAATAACGTAATAGGCAGGACCCATAGGAAAAAGTATCATTGATGTTCCGGATGTTGATTTAAAAAAAAAAGTAAATCCACTTCCGGTAACAGAGTCTGGGTACTCGTCACGAAGAAGGTTATAACGTCTTCCGAGTTTATATCCAGGTTCGGTAATTATTAATGTGAGACCTCACTAAAGTACGTTACGATCCTCGTGTCGAGAACTTCCGGTATCTATCGACGGGAAAACCACCCGGAAGGACGATCCTTCATCCGGTAAAGTTTAAAAGCGATTCTCCAACCCCCGTTTCCACGTGTACGTAATGGCGTCTGAATTTTACGTGTAAAAGGTTTCGGGACAAGACAGGGTGGAAATGTTGGGGTGTTCGTTACCACTGGGTAAGACACGAGTATACACGAGATACGCCGAAGATATAAATAGTAGCAGGAAAAGGATAGATTGACCGTGTATATACATGTATATACGCGACGCCGGGCGTCGGTATAGCTACGGCCTGTGCCAAAGGCATCGGCTCTAGTTTATGACAGGCCACTTGATATATGGGAGAGAAAAGTTTAATTTAGGTAGCACAGCGTTGCCCGAAAAGCCCACCGATACCCTTCAAACCGTCTAACCTTCCGCGACTCCAACCATCCCCTAGCCTACTCGTGCACCCTTACACCTCTACGTGGGCTCGCATACACTATATCTTCGAGGGGGGTGGCGAGAGTGGAGGGAAAGAGAATCACGTTAGCTCACGATCAGCCCGCGAGCCACGTGGGCACACGAGGCGCGGCTTGGTTAGCTACGAGGGGTAGGCTAGGATGTAAGGGTAGGTTGGATGGGCTCGAGCGCACAAGTTTTTACGAGCACTTTTAAAACTCGCGAAAAACAGCGATGAGTGCCAGGCCGCGCTGGCAAATAACTTTTCTCTGGCATCCCTTAGGATGGGCGGTAACGTAACTACCCTTGCGCTCTAGCCAGTGTAGTATGTACCCTCTATATAGCTGGGAGTTGAACCAGTCAGTACTACGTTGAATGGTATAGCAGTCTAACCGGTATTAGATAACAGATATATATATATATATATAAGAAGATAGAAAAGTATACGTAGAGATGGATAAGGGTTAAGTAGGAATTGGGTATTAGAGAAGAAAAGCGAGAGTGAAGCGCCCTTCGAAAACTACCCTCGGGATAAGCGAAGGCATCTCAGTCCTCTCGCGTCATGTGGGTATAAGGCAGTTCTAGGTGAAACGAACGAAGCTCAGGTATATAGAAGGTGGGAGTGATGATTCCTGTTTTTCCCGGATTGAAAAACCGTGTCGGGCTCTCTGTTTACCCGAAAGCTCCTTCAGGTTAGGGGATGCTAGGACGTGTGTATGCGAGGAAGAGCGATCGTGTGTGAGAGCGTGAGCTTGCTGCGCGGCGTTACGAAAAAAATAGAGGGTGAATTGACGTAGTTGGAATGACTTGGATGGTGGGTCGAAACGGTGGGCGCCAGGGGTTGAAGAAGCAGGGCTGGCGGTTGAGTGTAAGGGTGTTGTAGGGTGTGGGTCTTCGTGGGCGCCGGGGGCAAGTGAGACCAGATCAATGCGGACATGTGCGGGGAATTGCACAGGGATCGATCCCAGGACCCTCAGGAGGCACTCTCCCTCTTGTGCCCTTACTACCCCATCCGCTCACACTCTCTTCTTCCTTCACCCTCTCATCCTTAACCTCTCTCTGGCCTCTCCTACTCTCTCCTTCCCACATCCCCTAAACCTACTCCATCCACTAGCATCGCCCAAGACCAGCCTGTCTTTCCCTTAGCCAGCCTTAGTCTATCCGACCGCGGTGTGAGTGGGTTTACGCGTTGCCCACTGACTTTTCCAACACCACCCGGTCTAACCTGAAACACCCCCGACCTCCTCTCACTCTATCCTTGAGGTACCCCAGCCCCATGGCGACCCTTCTCGAGGGACTTTAAAGAGATAGATGACCACCAGGTTGACGGACACGGGGGAAAGATGAGGTGCGTGCTGAGCTCATGCTACCTGCGTGCGTGCGTATTTGTGCGTGACGGTAGCATGCGTGCGCTTCGCGTTGGCTCGTTCCGACTACCTGGAGGCAAACGGCAGGGGTCAAGCGAATGACTTTTATATGGGACGTTTCAGAGAATTGGGCCAAGAAGACACCAAGAACCTTCACTTCGCATATCCACCAGGGGGGTAGGTGGGTGGGGGGGGATTTTCTCACTTTCGCCACCTTACAACCCCTCTGTCCCAAGGGATGATATCTATACTCGTTTCTGTAAATGCCCAATCATCGCGAATTACGCGGCTTCCAAGAGAACCGGAAGTCGAAAAGGAGAAGAAATGCGAAACGGGGTGAGTGACGTTTTGCGAAAGATATTTCATACCGATACCAACAATGTATATCTGTATATACATCGACGAGCCAAAGCTCACGTAATAGCCTGTACATGTCTATAACAATAACCTTAAGGATATAATGTACCTCAAGCGAAAACGCTCTCTTACGCTATTTACTACGGCAATAGGATTTTTCCTATAAAAGAAATCAAACGCACGAGCATTAGGTCCTTTTAGTGGGGCTTACGTTCCTTATCGCAAAGAAGGGTAAAAAAAACTTTTCCGACCTTCCACAGGAAGACCCGGGTCAAAGTATTGCATTAGAGCCTACTAGGCATTTTTTGGTCCATTCTCTCCGACTTGCGTCCTACGTTTCTCTATATCCTGTCTTTCAACGTCCCGCGTGGCGTCTCCTCGGGGAATTTTAAGAAAATAGATAAAAAGCATCCGGACTGACAGATCATCCGTAGGTACAAGGATCAGGCTGAATGAGACTCGTGAAATTGACAAGGACTATACATGGGATAAGGGATGCTGCGACGGAACAAAGTCTCGATACTGTACGGTGGTCTTATTAATGAAAGACTATCCGTTACGGAAACCATGGTGATCCAGCACCAGCACCCTCAGCCTCCGCTTCTTATCCCTGGAGCGAATATTTAATAGCTTCTTTATAAAGAATGCAGAGGCGTCGCGACGTCTCGAGAGTCCGTCGCTATTACTTGTTGAGGAGTGACAGGGTGCGAAGGAGGTTATATATATATATATATTATATATTATATACAGGAAGAATGACACAAGACCCTGAAGTTGCAAATAAGGGATGTGGCATTCGAGTGGATGATACCTACAGTGGATCAAGAAACGAAGGTGAAGGTGAAGAAGTGAAGAAAGTATCAGGGACGAAGTTTCTTCCGGGAAAGTCGAAGATGAAAACGCGTCGAGGAAGGGTGGACCGCCTCCCCCCAACCTCCCCCAATGACAACGGAAAGAACAACCCTCAGGGTATCACGGCTTGACGCTAACACAAAAAGGTTAAAAGCTTCGGCACACAGACATGGGTCCATACGCCACCCCTGAACTAATGAAGGCAACCCAGTTCGAAATGGCAGATACACGTGAAGAGACGGTGAAGTGCTATGGGGAATTAGGGACTGTCTTGCAAAAGTGTACGAGCACTTGACGCAAAGAAATTGTACACGTGGTGCGAGGATGACAGCTGTATGAATAAACAGACACGTGACGTGAATAAACAACGATGAAAAAAAATCAATTGATAAAAATTGACCCTATCTGATCCATTAGTTTTTTTTTTCTTCCTAATCCGAGCAAATAAAAGAGTCGGGGGTATCTTGTGTCAAAATAAAAGGAAAAATGTCTAACGAGCGTAATGCGAGGGTTTTGTGATATTCTTTTTATTTTAGAGGTCCATTTGCTGTATTCTTGACTTTTGGGTTACGTTACTTTGATTGCGTCGATGTAAGCAATTCTTTTCGTCGTTGTACCTTCGTTAGCGGAAAGGCTGGTAACGAGTAAGGTGAAACCCTGAATTTCGAGGAGTCTGACAGAAGGAGGGCGAGAGGGTGGTTACGGAGAGGGTGGAAAGTGAGGAGGGAAGGCGAAGCGACGGACTGGAAGCAACCCTGGAAACGTTAAAGCAAGGGTCTGCAGGGACTGGGAGTGAGTGTAAGGACCCATCCAGCCCGCAAGGAACTTATCCATTCCCTATTTTCGACCCTTTCGAAATTCAATCAAACTTGCAAAGCTTTCGTAAAGAAACCCAACCGATGCGTCCCACCTTCATGCCCTCCTTCCCACCACCACCACTGTCTTACACTCCGTATTCCAGCGTCCTAGTCTCTATGCGCGTCCCTGTGGAAATGGTCAGGCAACCTTTGGATAGGATGATCCCTGGCGTCGATGTGAATAAGAGGCGTCACGACGCCACCGACTCGAGAAATAAAGCCGCGTTTAAACAAGGAAATATGACCGAGTAATACGGCAGTGCTTTTTCTCCGAATCTGTAGGATTTTTCGGGAGGCGGCATCTGCGAGGGGTTGGTGGACTTGGAACTGATGCTGGAGATGATTGGCTGAGGTCATACATGAGACGATTGACGATGGTGCCGAGTGCGGCAATGGTGCTGCTAAGTTTCCCTAGGAGGATCGGAGGAGGAGTAGGTGAAGGTGGAGGAGAAGGATGAGAGGGCGAAGAGGAGAGAATGAGAACACTACTGGAAAATCGATGTGGTCAGAGAGCAGCGGAAGAGAACGTCTTAGGATGAGGCTCCTTTATGTGGGGTCACGTCTTTAATATACCCGGCGGCGGCTTAATCAATCTTCCAGGCAACCCCCTCCCCCGCCCCATCACTGTTTATCGCCGTATTTCAAATTTACCCCGATCCTCTTCGAGGACTGCATGTGCCCGAGAAATATTTTATCTCTGTCACCGGCACACATCGTGGTCCATTGGTGACGCCTGTTTTATCACGTTTTCACTTTACGTCGCCGGTACGTTACAGGTCATCGGAGATCGGGTTACCGGAAGTACGAATAGCCCAAAAAACGAGGGTGAGTCCCAAACACGCGAAATACGGAAGTGAACCCTCGGCATCGGAACTTTCTTTTGGGTCAGCGTGCGGTGAATTCCAAAGTTCAGCTTGAGGTCAAGGGTGGTGAGATTGCCGGGCAAGGATAAAAAGGTGCGGGGGGGAGGGGGGGGCGAAGAAGGAGAGGGGAAAAGGAAGAGGTGGGAAAGGAGAGACAAAAAGTAAAGGGGAATGTAAAGGGAGGGAGGGAGGGAGAGCGAGAGGGGGGGGGGCCAAAGTAGCAAAACTGGCCGGGACGCTTATCCCGTGACGTCGGAGACTAATGGAATGGGATCAGACGCGAATTACAATTGTCATTTGTCCGCGAGGGTAATATAGGTACCCACCCTCCAGGAGGTCCCAAACCCTTGGCTCTAGTGGAGGGTGCCCAAGGACGGAGTGAGGATTGCGCAAAGGGGAGAGAGAAGCCGGGACATTAGGAAGGCAAGAAACGCCAGGAGGAATCGGGAGGATAAGGAGAGTCTGGAATAGTTCGCTCGGAGAGAGAGAGAGAGAGAGAGTAGTGAGAAGGGATGCATCCCTTAAAGCCTTCCTCTCTCTCTCTTTCTCACTAGAAAAAGTATCTACTCACTCAGCAGCCCTTACCTTATATCCCCGGAATACTTCGCTTATCGCGCAACCCCTATTTTTATTCCAGTAACCCCCCCCCCCTCCTCCTCCCCCCTCGACCCCACTACCACTACCACCCCATTCGGCAAATATCTATGCTTGTCCCCTTCAACCCTCCTGCCATCTTTACCATTACTACTACCCCATCAGCGACGCCACTAGTGGCACTATTACTACTACTACCCCTATAGTAGCGTCGCCATAGATATTGCTATCATTGCCAGGATGCGTCTTTACGTCTCTTTGGTTTTGCCCTTCCCACGGTATCCCCGCTCATCCCTTAGTAATACCCTAAGCGGCAGAAAGAGAAAGGAAGAGAAGGAGCATCTCGTACAAATTGGTCCAGCTACGTATATTCCGTCCTCCCCGTCCCTGATCGTCCTAGCGAAGAAAAAACTACAGAGCCTTATAAAAGAAAGGGAAGAAACTGCTAAGGGATGAGTTTTCGACATTCCACCATGGAAATTGTCTGTGCGTTTGAAGTCGCGGCGAAACTCGGTCGTTAAATATTTGACGGTCCCGGGTGGCGCCGCAAAGGATCCTCTTAGTTTCCGGGTTAGACATATATATATATATATATATAGAAAGAGAGAGAGAAAGAGAGTCCTGAGAATAAGGGTGCGGATGAGGGAATACACGATATACACTCACGGCAATGACCGAAAAGTACTGAAATATGGAAAAAAAAAAAAAGAGAGAAAAGGATGAAGGTTGAAAATGATAGGAATAGAACCAGGAAGTAAAAGAGAGCACGGGGTTGTTGGTCCAGCGGAAAGTAGGGGAGGATCCGAAGAAATAAGACGTACACATGCCGCAAGCGTTCTTCTCTCTTGAATTTGGTACGCAGTGCGTGCCGCCACGTAAACGCGTACGTGGATGCGAATGCGTATTACGCACACGCATTCTCTGACCTCCCACTCAACTTGCTATATATATATATATATATCCTATATACTATATCATATATACATCCCGTCCCTCCTACTTTCTCTAGTTTCCCTCTTACGCTTCCTAACAGCCTCAGCCCTCTCTCGTTGGCTCTCCCTCTTTTTCGCCCTCTCTCTCTCTCTCTCCCTCTCTTACTCTACGAGTCTCTCGGCACCTCCGCCCTCGTTTACCTCATATGTCCTGGGTTATTGCAGACATGTCAGCACAGCGGTGGCCAAAGCGGTAGAAAACCCATGGCCGCGTACGATAAGCATCTGACTGAGACCAAACGAACGGCAACCTTATCCGGATCGGATCCGAGTGATAGATGGCCTCTAATCTACGAACGTAAATGTAATCGAAAGTCCTCGAGGAACCGGCGAGGGTCCGCCGAAGAAATTGGTATCGGTAGGAATAATATAAGTCGGTACGTATTCGACTGCGAAGAGTTGGCGACTAGATTTTTTTTTTTTTTTTTTTCAGATTGTAAAAATTTAATATCGCTTTATGCGAATCATTTGTAATATCTATTTTTGACCCTTTAAATTAATCTAATGAGGATTTAAGCGTCCACGAGTGCTGTGCGTGTCTCTCTGAAAAGTGCGTGCACTGCGGTACGGGCACACACGTGTGTACGGAATTGTAGAAAGAGGGTAAAATCTGATCGATACTCTAGGGAGGGACAGGGGGGCGATACTGTTTGGTGCTTGTCACGCGTTGAGAACAGAAAGAAATGAGAGGGTGGAGAAAGGAGAGGAGGGGGGAGGGGGAGGGGGGGAGGGAGGAATAAAGAAAGTGATGAAAACAAAAAGTCGAAAAAAAGCTATCGTATTTCTTTCTAACTTTGTTGTTCTTCGAGAGGCGTTCCCGTGTTAGTTCCGTATCTTACCACAGAAGCGTATATACACTTATACGTTATATAAATGTTGCAATTTATGTTTCTTTAATACGACATTATTGGATAATTAAAACGATCGCGTGACAGCTGTCAAATTTGACAAGTGGATTGGAACGTGAGTTACAGATCACGTGCATCGTTTATAAACAAAATGGAATAGGGGGAGGTGGGGAGGGTTTGACAGGGTCGCAGGAGTAAAAAGACGGGTAAAGCTGCAACTATACTAAAAACTTGAGGCAATTTAATTTTTTTTCAACTTTTCCAAGTAAATTATTGTCCGCCCTTATTTACAGGGTTTTCGGTCCGAAGGTTCTTGGTAAACACCGAGACGGCACACAGCGTTGCCTCGTGTATCCGCTGCAGTTACTTTTAGGATCCATTGGCAACTCGACGGCAGAAAAGTTCCTAGATATGTTAAATTCAAGCTGGGGTCGCATTTGGGGTAGTTATTACCTACCTACTTGCCTATCTACAATTGGTAGCGTGCCGTGTTGTATAGATTATACACAGTAAGGACCTTAGTCGTTACTAGGACACGCAACCCTTGGACATTTTCTCATCCCTTAAACTCTTTCCCGACGTTCCCTATACACCATGCCCAGCCTACTTGGGTACCCATAAGCCGCTCGGCAAAAGTTTCCTGGAATTACGGCAATTCCGGTGTTGCGACTAAGTCAACCCCCTTCCCCCTACCCCCGACACGCCGTTATAATCCACCAGGGTTCCTGGAAATAGTATCACGGCACTGACTGTCACAAGAATTCCGTCTGAAGTTAGCGGAATCATTGAGCAAAGGTTTCCAACGTTATTCCCAACCCCCGGTAAAAAAAAACACCATAGTCATGAAATACCCCATGGATTGAAAAAAAAAGTCCTATAACACGACAAAAATAAATATATATGTAGTTCAGGCTCGGAGGGTATTTTTCTACCTTAGCCAGTTACATTGATAAAAATTACTACCCTGCAAATGAAACAAAGTTTAAGGCGCAGGGCCATGATGACACTAGTGCCGACGTTGGCAGGGACGGTAAAGGAGGATAAGACGGTTACAAGATTTGGAGAGGGTGAAAAAGGAAGCCAGGGCAAAAGCAAGGGTGGTCAGAAAGGAGGCTCAGCGGCTCATCGGACAGGGGTTGTAGAGAGTAACGTAAGAGAGTGAAAGTGAGAGTGCGAGAGAGAAAGAGAAAGAGGAAGAGAGAGAGAGAAGAGTAGACAGAAGCGAGATGGAACAGAGAGCCAGAGTATAAGGGTTGGATGGAACAAATGCGAGCCTCTGCCTCCATTACGTCGACTTGAGTCGAGTCTTGACGGGGGGGAGGGGGGGAGGGGTAGAGCAAGAGGGTGGTTGGTGGAGATGGAAGAGATTCGAGGAAACACCGCGGGATTGGATAAGCTGCCGGGGTTTGTTTTGTCACAAGACAGGCGCCGGAAAAGCAGTCGGGTGTTCCAACCCTTCCGGATATGTAATACGACGTAGAAATTCATCCCCTGCCAATGGGAACTTGTCTCCCTGTATCTATTTCTATATCGCGTCGTATACGTGGTTACGCAATTTAACGTGTAAGAAAAAAAAAAAAAAGGTTACAGGTAAAATCCACAGCATCCCGATTAACCATTCGGCCGAAATTAATTCGAGAGACGTTACGAAGATGCACGGAGGAGGGGGTTGAAGGAGGGACAAAGGGAGAAAATTTCAGGTCGGCTAATTAAGCGATTAATTAAACAGCGAGAAGTTCCCTTCGAAAGCTATACTACCAACCTAAAGACATCTGCAGTAATACCAACCACCCCGCGTCACGGATCAAATAAATCTCCATATACCGTACGACAAGCTACAGTAATATTTCAAGTCGCGGAAAAAACACACACCCCCTAGTTACGGTAGAGAGGGGTGGTGCGCCCTCTACCCCGAACAAAAAAAAATCAAACTTCAGCGCACTTCACGGTAACGATTATCAACCGAGTTCCCGACACTAGACATCCCCTCTAACTCATCAAAATTTCCTAGTAACTTTACTCCCTGAAATATCATCCCCTCTGTCTGTCTCTCTCTCTCTCTCTCTCTCTCTCTCTCTCTCTGTCTACCCCGTAAAGAGAACCCGGAACCTGACAATAGCACCGCAGTGCTGGCCGTCCGGCAGGTTTGGTTGGTTGGCTTTCGAATCTCTTATATATATCTATATACACTGTAGAGTAGGTACCAACAGAATGGAAAGGGAATAGGGAATAGAGAGTAGAGATAGAGAGAGAGAGAGAGAGAGAGAGAGAGAGAGAGAGAGAGAGAGAGAGAGAGAGAAAGGGAGTGAGAGAAAAAGATAGTAAAGAACACCGCGCAAATGGATGCAAAAGTGGTATAGTACGACTGAGAGTAAAAGAGAGCGGGCGAGTATAAGAGAGATAGAGAGACAGAGAAAGAAAAATAGAGTCGCACTCAGTCAAAGAGAGAAAGAGAGACGGAGAGGGTTGCTCAGGGGTAAGCAGCAGCAGCAGCAGAGAAAGAGAGAGAGAGTTAGCAAAGGAACGAGAGGCACTAGGCGCTGTTTGTTGAATCGTCGAGATCAATACGATGTACTCCGTTGTAATTCTGCGTGCGCGTGTGTCCTGGAGGGCTAACGCACCTAGGTATGTACGTATATACCGCGTTATATATCTATATACATATATAGTCATATATACATATATATATCGCTCGAATCTTATTGGTGAGGAAAAAGAGGGAGAGAGGAAGTGAGGACAAGGGAGAAAGGGTGTCTGTCGTATGTGCTTTTCGCAATGAAAATAAAAACTATGAAAATTTCGAGGGGTGGGTAAGGATTGGAGGGGATGAGACTCTCAACACATCGGCTCGTGGGTAATGACACGCACTTACTGAAAACTACCCCTTCGCAATACCAACCCCTACACCCATCCTTAACGCCCATATCCTCAACCCCCGTAGGATTGTTTGTGTGCCCATTGTATGTGTGTGTCTGTTGTACATTACTCATAGAGTATTGGGTGAAGGAATATATAGGGTGCGGAAGGGCAGCGCACCGCTAAATTTAGACGGATGGCTTTGAAACACGTGATACGGATTTATCCCTGCGAGGAGAAGTTCCTGTCTGTAGGAAAGCACCTTACTTTTTTTTTTCTTTTTTTTTTCCTTAGCTTATGCTGGACGGGGAAGAGGGTGGTTGGCTTGCGGGGACAGGGTGAAAAAGTAAAGGGAAGATAAAAAAGTATCCTTTGAGACCTACACAGGAATTGGGCCGATGTGTACTCATCGAGGTATCTGTATAAGGGATGATATGGTAAGATCTTACTTTGCTCAACCCCCCTTTTAGTTTTAGGATGAAATTCGTCCAACTTTTTCCGCCATTGTCCTTCGGGTATCGCAATAACTTCGACTCTGCTGCGAGGGTTAAAAAAAAAGAACAAAAAGAAGAAGGGACGCACACCCCTGACCGATTCTACCACCCTGCGAAGGTACAATTAATCCTGCTCTTCCATTACCTCGTTTCGATTCGCTGAGGTCTTCTCCCTTTCTCTTTCCAAGTTTCTGTACTTCTCTCTCTCTCTCTCTCTCTTTCCTTCTTCTATACACAGAGAATCTACCACGAGTGTAAGGAGCACACACCTTTTTCAGGATAGGCAGGAAAGAAGGCAGAAAAGGCCGGCTGGCGTTCATCCCTCTGCCCAGCTCCTTCTTCATCCCCCAGTGAGCCGCTGACGGGCATGTAACCCCCGACGCACTCACACCCCCAAGTTATCCCCGCCCAGCGGCTGTCGATCGAACCTGCAGAATCTGATTGCCTCTGCAGAAACCGAATTTCGTTTCCTCCACCTTCTATCTGCCTCCGCCGCCTCCCTCTTGCTCCAACCTTCTTCCACCGTCCACCCTCTTTACCCGCAGAAGGATGAGGAATCGAGGAGCTACCGGGAGAGATGCTTAAAGGGTGAGCATAGACCGGGTAAAGGGTGAGTCAAGTCGAAGGGAGGCCAAGAGGAGAGTAACGATGACCAATGACCTTATCTTCCAGGACTATCGAGGCTTCTGTGAATTTGCAGGTCCGATAATCAATAGTGCGCTAAAGGGATATTGGGAGGGTGGGTAGGGGGCGGCGTAGGTACACACGTACCCCCAGACTATATACACACTAGCATTGCTTACGTAACGACGTTACACTATTGGACGAGAATCGGGTAATTAGGTGGTTGGACCCTTAATTAATATGCAGACTTTTACGCCTGTTAATTAATCGCTATGCTTTTCCCTTCACTTTTTATTATTTAGAGTCCTCGAGGGTGGACGTTCATAGGGGTTGGATAGGAAGAGGAAACGGAAGTGGAGGATGTCTAGTAGGTAATCGGCGCCGACGAAGGATAAGGGTGACCCTTATAAGGGTGGTAACTGTCTGAAATGCCGATTAATCGGGGGTGGATCGATGGCCCTTCCCCAAAAACGAACATTCATCCTCAGGACTCGTGTATGGGCTTCGATGGGGGTAAGGGGGGTCGATAAGGGATGAAACATGGAAATGGAAATTATTTATACGAAATAATTGTTTGGCGATAATGCGAATTCACTTTCCACGGTTTCATGGATTTAATCACCGTTGAGCAACGTCGAGGAAAAATATTAAATTTTAATCCGTGGTGCTTCGCACGATTGCATCCCTTGTTTTAGGGGATACTTTCGTCGCTCTGGGTTCTTCGCGAAATCTTTTCGGGAAAACTGTGACGCGAGCTCTCACGCGCGCAATAAACGACTCGGGAGGAAAAAGAGAAAAGGGTCGGATAGAGGATCCCGAGTTCGCTTTATGCGACTCGCAAGGAGTTTATGGCGGTTTTACGGTCGCCCATATAAATTAAACCAATCATATTTCCGATTTATCGCGGAGATCCGAGTTGTTTTAGAAAGGTTTTTACGGCGATATGAGATTTTCAATGGGCCCAGATTGAACCGATTTATTACGCTTTATGGCTGGCACCAACGAGTGAACCGTAGGTTCTATACGTCCCTGGCAAAAGGAGTCCCTATCCTCCCACTTCTTCCCTTTTCTTATTCCTCTTCTTGGTACATTCATTTTTCCCCCCCATTTCATTTTCTTACCAAGGAACAATAAAAAAAAAAGTCAAACTCGAAATTCAACCTATCTGTTACACCGTCTATTCCACCATTATCGCTCAGACTTAAAATCTAATACAAAAATATCTACAAGCAATCCAGCTGCTAGTTACTGTCGCGCTTACTGTAAAAATATGTACACCGGACATCCGGGACTGCAAAACTTTGTTAAGTTTACGCAAAACACACAAAAATCGATAGCTGCACGCCACGCGCACTCAGTCCAGACACACGTCGCATTTTCTTGTCCATTTCGTCGCACACACAACAAAACCGAGTGTGCTGATCCACTCTTAAGAAATATACAGACACTTCCTACGAGATTCCTGCCAGTTTCACGTTATTCCAAGAAGCTCACGAGAACCTCAAAAAATGAAAAAAAAAGTAGCAATAACAATAATAACTAAATTCAGCAATCCAGTCTGTCACACCAAACCAAAGAAATTGTTCTTCCAATTATATCAGTGCTTCTCTTCGGGCCATCTTTCATAGTGTTGCTGTTGCTGCGCCACCTGCTGATCCGATCCTATCTGCTGCGCAGCCTGTCCAGCCGCGTGTTGCTGTTGCTGCTGCTGTTGACCATGGCCCTGCATCTGATATACCGGGTAACTCTTACGTTTCCTAATGCCATGCATAGACAACAGATGAATCTGCAGATACTGCTTAGTCTTGAATTGCTTGCTGCAGACATGACAAGATATGTACTCGGTCTGCACCGTATGCACGTTAACAATGTGTTGCTTGAGATTTGAATTGTTCGAGTAGATCTTGCCGCACTCAGGACACTTTGGTTTTCCAGCCTGGGACGGACTCTCGGATTGCTGATGATAGGAGTCCGCAGGCCGTACGGCTTGCAGCATAGCTATGGAGCTGTCGACGATTTTCTTCTTGGCGCAGGACTGCAACATCAGGTTGAGCTGATCGTTCTTCACGGCGCCCTGTTGCTGAAGACTCTGCAGGTTGTTCTGAAGCTTCTGATGCATCATCGTCAGTTGCTCGGTGTTCAGATTGTTGAGGTTGTTGAGAGAGCTGAGGGCATTGAGTGCGTGTTGTGGTTGGCTGGTGGCGTGATGTAGTAGGGACGTGAGATCCTGCTTCGGGTTGTGGACGACGCCCTGGTAGGTTTCAGATACGGAGAGGTCGTTCCTCGTGGAGGAAGTTCCTGGCAGCCAGCCGGAACTCGAGCCTGAACCGTCACCAGCCGAGGGCTGCCACCGCCCTGGAACCACCAGCCAATGTCAGTCCTCAGCCAACTTCCAATCTTCTCTTAAACACTATTTTTTTCACCCTTTCCCTTCTCTCTCTCTCTCTCGCTCTCTCTCTCTTTCTTTCTCTCGAGATTGTCCGATCTTTGACCATCGCCCTTTTACATTCCGGGATCGAGGCCGCTCGACAGCATCCCAAAGGATTCTGTGCGTTATCGTTGATTATTTCTCACAGTTTTTACGTGTATATATATATATATATTTTTTTTTGTCAAACTTTATTCTTACTCCATTTCCATTACGTCGATATCTTTTGACTTCTTTAATCGGATTTCATGAAAATTCCGTCGTGTCCGTGAGATGGCAATACGATCGATCAAGTCGAAATTTCAGATCCACGATTATTAAAGTAACGTACAGACTCGGCACACGAATTTAATGCATTTTACGTTATTTTAATATCTTTTTCTTTTTCTTCCTGGTCAATTTTACCGTCAGGTCTCTAACATTTGGCCACATTGTCTTGACACAGTTTACATGCGCATCCAAGGAAAGGCACTTGGCGCTCTCGCTTCGCGAGGTCCTGCCTCGTGTTTTAATAGGCGCTACGACAGCGCCGTCTTATCGACACAACCACCAGCGGTGATAAAGTGAATTAAAACAAAAAAAATCACCCATCGATTCAGCAAATTTGAAAAACTTCCAAATTCACCGCAAATACTCTCAAACAATAGCTAGTCGTCTCTGCGACGCTACTCACCGTCTCCCAATGATACATTTGCTCAATAAAGTTCGTGTCTCGGCGACGTGCACGAAAGACACAGTAGGGTAGACGGGTACGGGTTAAGAAGGATCCAGGAAGATGGTGTAAAATATTTTAAGGATCAAAAGGGATCCAAGGGTCGATATGAGAGGTACGAGAGTTCCATGCATTCAACGCAACAATGAGATTAAAATCGTAGGAACGACTTGGTGGGATACTAATATGGCTACGACCATTAAGGCATTAAGAGAGGGGGGGGGGGGTCAGTGGGGTAAATGGGGTTTGTGTGTTGGACATTGGTAGGGGGGGGCAGAGGGGTTCTCTCGATAATCATTAACTTTGGACTCACCGTAATTAGGATCCTGATTCGCCGCATGGATTCCAGAGGGTCCTGGCATCAGTCCTAAAAAACCATAAAAATTTTCATGGTTAACACCGTAAAAACAAAAATCCTCGTACACTCCCTTTACCCTCCCGACCCTTAATCCAATTATCGTTATCCCCACCCGTTTCCTCGTGGTCTGCCAATCGTATCGTGACTCACCTTGGAGACCCAAGAGGGCTGCAGGAAAGGTGCTACGATGATGCTCCATGGAGTCGTTCAGTAGATCACTCGGCTCAGTCTTTACAGAGTTCAGGATACTTTCGTTATTCGACATGTCCTCCTCGTTGTCCGACAGGGAATTCGAGTCCTCGCCAGTGGACTGTGCCTGCGTAACAATCAATCAGAATGCCCTGGTCCTTAATACACGTGAACGCGCGTATAACGAATAGCTAATACCTCGTTCAGGGAGCTTTGAAAAAGCAAGCTTGACCCTCCAAAAAATTCTTACCTGTATATTATTGATGGGCGTCGTGTGTATCGTGGGGCCACCTTCGAGGGCCTGACCGAGAAGCGAATCCTGAAGATCAGGTTTCTGCTCCACGTGGTTACCCAAGGGTGGCGAGTAACTCCTGGGTCTCTTTTCAGGAGGTGGACTCAGTCCACTCTCGTTCAAGTCACCCCTACCGTTATCCTGCCAAGGATTTCTTGGTGTGGTCTGCAAGGTATCGAAAAAAAATGAGTCAAAAAGTTTTCTTTCTTTTTTTTTTTTCAAAATTAAATATCCAATTTAAACATTTTACTCACCGGTGCGCTACCGTTGTTCGCGCTCGACGTAGGCGGTGGTGGAATTTTCGATGCTGCCGCTCCGCTGTTCACGTCGGCGAGACCTCTGACCTGGAGCATCTGCGCCGTCTTCAAGAAGGCAGCCAATTGTTCCTGACCCACGTGCACCTCCCCGTGGTACATAAAGCGCAAGAGGGACTCCATGTCCGAGGACGCAACATCCCTCAGTATGACAATCGGATGCTGGCATGGATTTGCCTGGAAATGAAAAATGTCAAAAATAATAATGCGTTATAAAAAATAATAATTGACGTCTAACGATTCTTTAAAGAATTATTTTCTAGCTCGCACGTCACACAATGATTCAGGAAATTGCGTGGGCGTGTCACAGCCTTCTCGACCCGAATTCACAGCCCACGAGTTTATGTTCCTTTTAATTGCACGCGAGTATCAATTGCTCGGCGACATTTCGAATTCTGCCTTCCTCGTGACACGCGTGACCATCGTCGCGCATAATATAAAATCTCAGTCCCGATATTTATTTTCGACTTATATATGCTAGATGGATTAACAAGATAAAGTTTCAAATGATCCTAAAGACCCATACATATGTATGCCCATATAACCAACATATATCAAAACGCGTGGGTCGACACTGCCGTACCGATTGGGAAATGATTTTGAACGAACAAACTATAAATTATCAAACGATATCGAACGGACTTCGAATGACAAATAAAATACACGAGTCAAGAATAAAATTCTAGAACGTTTCTATACAATAAGTACGGTGATAACGTTTTTCCAAAGAATTCCAATTAACGAGACCGGCCTGTCGACTAATTAAGGTTTTATAATGAATATCGAATGGTTTAATCACTTAACCTGGCATTTAATCGGTGGTCGCCCGGCTTGAAAATTGTGTCGGGACAAACAATTTTTAGACAAAAAGTCACGAGGAGGGCATCGGCCTACGTCTTACAGCATGCAAAAACCATATTGTGGGTCGCGGATAGCTAAAAGTCAGGGACACGTGATTTCCGGTTAAGTGTTTAACGTCAAAGAGCGACACCCGATTTAACCCGCGTAAATCGATCGCAACGAAATATCACCTGAAATTAATTTCTTGACGACGATTTACGAACGGAAAACGTAAAGCCCGATGCACACGTCGCGCTCTACATACATCAGCTGGACATTGGTTAACATTCTGATTACGTATTTGACGTTTCATTCGATGAATTCACGTTAAGCCTGTTTCACACTCGCCCTACGATGGACGTCGTGACGTCACTCTTTACGATTCACCTTTTAATTGACATTTCTAGTATTTACTGAACGTCGCACGACTTTGCCTCTTATTAATTATAATTAACTTAATCATCTCATAGTTTTCTTATATATATATATAATTTTACATCCTAACCAACCGCCATGCTGTTTCTCATCGCTCTACAAAACTGGTTCGAGAACCAAGACCGTTTGGTGTACAGTGAAGACCGGCAAGAGGAAACTGATTCGTTTATCGATTCACCCCGATAATCCGGGATTATAGATTATCGACCAGCTTCGGCGGTATATCGCCCGTGTAACTTTCCAAGAAGACACGACTTGTCTTTTAACGTAAGATTTTTCCCATGAGAAAGGATTCACTCGGGGTAATGTATTTACAAAAATTGTTTACCTCGTACAAAAAAAAAATTGTTATTCACTATAATTCACTATAAAGACAAACTCGTATTAAAAAAAAAATATATATACATATATTTACGAGATAAAAATAAAAAAGGATGAAGAAATCGAGAGAAAGTAGAAAATTGCGTATTCCTCTATCGAATTAACCAATTCAATTAACAAGTTCGAGACAGCCCCAACTCCCTGCCAATTAGAACTAACGCGATTAAAGCGGGTCAATAATTAATTATCCGGACGTTCGTCGAGCCACAATGTACAAAGTATATACCGGGCTATAGCTGTATATTATATGCACCTTTACATATGTACCGATAAATAATAAAAATAATGGCGATACCATTTAAATGCATATAAAAAGAAAAATAAATTCGCCAATAAGTCCGTGCAATTGATATATAAATTGATTATTAATAATTATTAATAATTATTCTAATGTTAATTAGCCAATCTTGGTACTCAATCACGTCAATACCAGAACCATACGTGTATATACATATATACACGTACACATAGTTATCCATAGACACCGCCTTGATCCGCTCTATTAGACTTGATATAATTTTGATTAATTAACGTTCCCGATCCAACAGTCGATCGAGTCGATCGCTCGATACCGAATTGTTATTATATCCATCGATTAGCTTCTCCCATTTCCATACATTTTTTTAGAAAGCGACCGTAATCGGATTCCGGCCTGAAGTAGCCGCGACTCTCAGCCGTCTCCAACTTTATTAACACACGAATAATTCCCCATTACGACGATGCGACGAAGAAGTTTCGCAACGACGAGTCCCAGGACTCGACCAGAGATTCGTAAACTCGTCTACAAAAGTAACCAGTTATAGATACCCAAGGCGTCCCTACGGCGCCAGCCCGTGTTATACATCCCGAATGCACGTGTACGTATACATAGGTAGACAGATAGATAAAGTCGTCGAGTTGAAAGTCGGCCATAAACTAGCCATAGAGCGATCGTACAAAGTCAATATAAAAAGATGAATACTTGTGGAACCGCCTAAATATCATCGAGGTGAAACTTCAAGGCGAGTACGTACGTACGTACGTAACCACGGTAACGGAGCGTCGCTCGGCGTCGTACCAGTGGTAACCAGCGACTGCGCTCGCATGAGCCTTGAAGCACCTTAAATAAATCGTAAGTAGAAAAGTAGATACGACTGCATGGTTTCTGATCCGGTTATGCACTGAGCTGCATTCATGGCTTCGCAAATCGACACACACGTAGTGCCGAGCAGTGGCTAACGTGCGTACTAGCCCTTAACTATGGAATCGTCGGCGTCCCATAACGCCACGCGGTTTAAATGAGCTATCGTAAAATGTCGTACTGCGCATGCGCCGTGGACAAAATATTGTACCTTTCTCAACACCCTCAAAATACCACCACGTAGCGCTACACGAATTCGTCCCGTCGCGGATACTGCTCGTTCAATGCACGAAGATCGTACGTAGCCCATTGCGTACCAAGCGGGACGACGACATGGAATGCACGACAGCCACAACGAACTTCCGTTGATAAAAATACACTCGGTACAGCGTATCGCGGTACAGCGTCGTCAAATTCTCATAATACGTTGGCGCGCTTTGCGCACGCAGCATAATAGTCTTAATGCGGGTTTCGCTATACGTACGTAAGCTAGAGAGAGAGAGGGTGTTGGGGGGAGGATAGAGATAAAGAGAGAGGTAAAGAATCCTTACCGTGAGAAATCAACAGTCCGAAGCTTCTCCTTTTCCCTCTTACTTTTTTCCTTTCATTTATAACCATTTTTATATGTCAAGCTACTAGGGATGATTCGACGCCAATAGACCGTCGACCCTATCGAAAACGTCGACGAGAAAGACTCGTTTGATAATTCATTTCTATTGCAGTACACGAGGATATAGTCTGTAAGCAGTGCCTGAACGGGATATTGAATCGTAATGATATCGTATTGATATCCTATTGAGGTACCTTAAGCGTGTATTTTTATTATAATCCTGCATTGAGTCTCACGAGCAACGTACTTTTTTAGGCACGCGCTACTACGTAGGTACGTGGGTCGAAAAAGGTTTGAAATCTTATACGCTCGAGTTTCTTACCAATCCCGAGCAATCGGGTTCGCAAAGGACTATATCCGTGGAGAACGAATGAAAACCAATAGCCACGACCGACGCGCCATAAATCTAGCGGTTGTATTAATCACGACTTCGAGACGGCGTATTCGTTCCCGATCCCTCTCACGGATAAATCACGTTCACCATAATGGCGGGCTTCGCAGTAGTTGGGAAGGAAGGAGAGAGAGAGAGAGAGAGGGAGAGATAGACAGAGCACCGACGTACATACGTACGTACGTACTGTATGCAGTGTATACGCCGTGTAAAAGGGGACCTGACTTACCCGGGATATCGGCGTAGTTCAAGCCAGATAGAATTTACCGATCCGATATGCAAATAACCGGTGGCTATAAATGCACGGGCTAACGGTAAGCGCCCGAGGATTATTATTCGACGTGAACTAACGCGACGTACATATAGACGCCTGACGTCTCGTCCGAGAGGAAACGTTCGGTATACAAGCAATATTGGTCCACGTGTGTATGCGTGGTTCCACGTGGTGTACGTGGTGTACGTATGGACAATTATCGAAAGTCGCGTAATCGCGAACGAAAATTTCACTGGGAAATTCTTGGATGGTAAAGCACAGGTAGTAAGCTTGTAAGACGCTATCCCGTGTATATACGTACGCACGAGTGTGAGAGAGACGACAATCTTCAATTAATTCAAGTATATGTATATACCCTGAATGCAATTGCGAGCTTTAGCCATTGCCCATTTGATCCTACACTGCGATCACCGGAAGTCATAGTCAACTAGTCAGGCGCCTCGTTCAATTCATAACGCAGGAGCGACACGCGAAATTCCAAAGATCGATAAATAAGTCTATAAATTTTTGATAATTATCAACAAAACAAATTTCTGCCTTACCGACCGCCCGTATACGGCCGACCATATAAGTACAACGTAAACGTCGAAAAGTGTTGAAACAGAAGAAAAAGATATTGGAGATTGCGCGATAGCCGAGAAAGAGGCAGAAAAAAAGATTTATAAAAAAGAAAGAAAGAGAGAGAGAGAGAGAGAGTCATAGCGCCTCCCCGCGAGTATCACGCACGCCGTTGTACCGTACAGATATAGTCGATGGACGTGGGCGTAGGAAGAGGCCTGAATGGTACAAAATAAATAGAGACAAGAGTCCATCCCCACTCCGAGACCCGACGGAAGCAAAGACTCGCGACTGTCACGGCGATTGGATAGTTGAATTCTTGAATTACATCGTAACATATATAGTAGCGTCTTGCGAGCGCAGTATGCGTTCCCACCTCTCCCGTCATTATTAGCGCGTGTCACTAGACTCCCTAGAAAATTCCCTAGACACTCTCCCCCCCCCCCGTCCCCCGTCCCCACCACCGCGCAACGAGCCAAGATCGCCGGCCGTATATACATACTGCACGCACAATGCGTATAGAGCTAGACAAAGACAGAAGACAGGCAGACCCAGCAGCGATAGATAGATATACGGATACAAGGAGAGAGAGAGAGAGAGAGAGAGAGAGAGAGAGACATACAATTTATTAGAACCAGGATAGATGCCGCTACCACGCAATCCAACACAGAACTACTGCCCGCCATTCCTTAGCCACGCTGGCCGATCCTATTTTCAACTGGAGTACGTATGTATGTAAGTGTCGGCGCGTGTACGCATTCACGCAAGTGCGCCAGGCAGTGTATATAAACGTATAGAGACGATAGGGAGAGCCCATACGAGTAAAAGACGTAGGCGTCGGGCGTCTTGGCTTCTGGCTTGGTTGGTTCATCGAGAGAAAAAAAAAAAGCGGATACGTTTTCCCCGCTCTATGCGTTAACGTTACGCAGCCATGCTGTACCCCACGGTAACGGTACGACCGTGAAACAGCATTAGGCCCGCCGCAGTGCGTGCGAGCTGAAAACGGCCGGTAGATAAAGCTGCCGAATAATAATAAAAGTTGGAGTTACGATAATAACACATTACAGAAGACCAGCTTACAAAGCTGAGATCGCGTTATAAAATACACGATGGACATTTCGTGCGTGGCGCGTGTTTGCCCGCGTATTTACACACGAGGCCGGGTTTAAACGATGACGTCACACCTCGTTACTCATCCCATCGAATGTAGAAACGATCTTGTTATTCGCTCGGCCGAGGACTCGGCGACTCTTGTACTCGTTTGGATATCCAATAAGGTATCGTTTAGTACAGTGTGTTGATACAATTTTACGGATCACCGAGAGACATTAGACATATAGATCCTTTCTGTTATACCTATAGGTATACCGGTGCACGCCATAGGAATGCGTACTATCCCACTTACCTCTATAGCGGGTATAAGAAATAAGCTGCGAGTGTCGTGTATATGGATGGAAAAATGTTTCCTGCAATCATTTCGAAAAGGCATAACCTGCATATCTCGAGCAACATACTAAACGCACCGACGTGCGTGCGTACGCGTTTCTTGTGTAAGCGCATTAGTATAAATTTAAAAACAGCCAGTCAGCCGCAGCTTACGGTACGCGAGGGGTCGGGAGGAGGGGAGGGGCACCTCCTTGGCGTATATGCGCCCGGCACGTATGTAGGGACGAGGGAGAGAGAGAGAGAGAGAGAGAAAGAGAACTATTCGTTCACGCACCCAGTATACGCATACCAATCCAGGCACCCCGTACGCACTATTTTAAATATAGAATATGGAGCAGTGGTGTCTTACCCGGCAGGCATTGCGCAAGAGGGCCCTGAAGGCAGCGGCGATAGGGCTCGCCAAGTGTACAGGCTTGTGTTTATGATTTCCTTTTTGTTTTTCCACGACGATTCTTCTCGCCGAGTCTTTCGTGCTTGTTATTGTTGTTATTATCGGTCTTGTTATTCATTATTTATCGATTGCGCAATCCCGAGGCGCATTTACGCTACATTATGGTACGTCCACATGCGCGCGACACTCTCGTACCAATGTCTTGTTTGCTGGTTAAAGGAGAGATTCCCCGTGAGCGATAACGATACACGGCCAGTGATCTATATCCGATGTTCGAAACGAGAGGCGGGAGATTTAAATATTTATTGTTTCGTGAAAAATCGCGACGGGCACGCATGATTCCGGAACGCTTCCATTATACATGCATCTGCTATGGGTCTCTCTGGCTTTCTTCTTCTCTCTCTGTTGGCTGCCGTAGCGATTCTTGTAAAATGAAAAACAATTCCAGGTTACATATAACTGCAGTTCTCTTAGATACACGGCTGAATCCTTGATGACGAATTGACGCTGCAGTCAGCTCGTTTCGTTCGATGACTGCGATAAGACGTGACTTCACGCGCACGATTGAATTTTTATCAGGGCTCCAGACTTTTTTTTCGATATTTTACGGACGCCCGGTATTCCTTTCTTTTTGTCGATAACCGCGCATCCCCTTTTACCTGTACTTGATCTTTTTTCTGTTCGGTGGCTCACGGGAAAGACGATTAGCATTTACGAGACGAAATTCTTTGTAAATCATCGATACGCCATGTCCCGCGTTCCTAGAAACGACCGTTGACCCAAATCTCGGCCGTCTTTTAAGGCGATATAGTGAATTACCATTGTAACGTAACGAAGCGAGATTCAAGCTAAGAACGTTGGACGTTCGCACGTGTGTTTCCACTATGTACTTCTTATTGCGCACTGTGTATAAGGAGTATGTTGCTTTAATGCTATTTAAAAATGTATCAGTAAATCAGTTGTAATTCTACTAATTGAATGAGTGAACCGGGAAAAAATATTTTCAAAATTCTACTTCAATATCAGTGATTACTGTGATTTTTACTGGTAATTGTATGGATAAAGTTTACAAAAAAAAATGTATTCGCACGTGCATTTACTTGCAATGCCCTGAGCGGGGCTCGAACCTGCGATCACCAGAATGCTCGAAGTGAATAGTGCGACACTCTATCCACTGAGCCACCAGGCCAATTTATAAATATTGTTTCAATTAGAAGTTATAATCGTCAATATATCGACACGCTTGAAAAAGTAATTTCAAAATACTGTTGCCACAAGTAATTGTACAAATATGTATAAACACGACTTACACCTAATACATCGCGAAACAACGTACCATGTCATCATAATACCATTTTAATTTTTACTATTGATATACTACTGACATATTACTATGGAAGCTGCATCAATTTACTGTTCGTTAGTATGACCAGGCAGTATCAGCAGGAGCGACTCGCACTCGACGTGACAATGCGACAAGCAATATGGTGAAACCAGAATGAATCTGATAGGACTCCTATAACACGAAGCCACTGATTTAGCAGTGAATTAGACTTGAAATCGCAATTTCTCCAATGAATTTTCAGACAACCGAGACAACCAGTGAAAATGTCGCTGCTTCAATTTTCCAGAGTAGATTTTAAAGTGCGTCGCACACATGAGAATTCGAACGACGCTCGTAAGTGATTACAAACAAATTAGTGAAGACCGATCGGGAAGCCTCGAACGATGGAACCGCGTGACGTATGCATTGACGAAAACATCATTACCAATCACGATAATTGATAATCCGCCCCCGGAACTCTCGTGATTCCTACGCGAGAGGGAGGAGAAAACGAAGATATGGGAAAATCCATAAACCCAACAATTGCGACGCACGACCAAAGTCTCGAGGCGGTAAAACGAAACGCTAAACTAAATTCAAAGTGAACGTGACGAAGTATCGTAAGAACGCAATACTTATCCGGGTTAAATACCGGCGTGCTTAATCAATTAGTTTATTTACGATAATTATAAAGTCGCAGTGGGGAGTGGGGGGAGGGGAGAAGAGCGAACGTACTTGGATGCCCGAATATTTCGACGAATGACATTGAAGCCGAACTCGGAGGCGAACCGAGAGGCACGATCCCTAAATTACTTTTATTGTCTTGCGACACATAGGCTGCCGCCTGAAAACGTACGTTCTATACTGTGCGTACTACGTCGCTTGCGTGTCTAACGAACACACGGTATATTTCCAGATGCAGGAAAATAATAAAAATTTTTTTCTTTTTTCTTTTCCCTCTAAATAAAATACATGAAATCCGAATAATCGATTGAAAACACCTTGCACTGATTTATGAGCGAAAAAAATATATACATATTGATGACGTCATCTGTATGGTCTGAAACTACCCACGTGAGGATTCCTACAGGACTCCAAGAAGCAAGGACAGGTAGGTGAGGAGCGTTGACAGGAGTGGGAGAGAACAGGTTCGAAGGGCGTACATAGAAGCATGGCGAGGACTATGAGGGGAGTGAGAGGAAGAGAGAGAGAGAGAGAGAGAGAGAGAGAGAGTGAGGAGAAAGGGAATGTACAAGAGAGATGAGAATAGGGTCTGGTGACATAGTGACATGACCAAGTGATCGATGGTTCACCTCTGGTTGGTCGGTCCCAAAACCCCATAGGCTGTGGTGCTAACGGCGCATTATTATGTAAATCGAGGCCGGAAGTCCTTGGCAGACGCCTAGGTGGCTGCACCCCCGCGTGTCCAATTAGCAACTTCCGTCAGGATGGATCCACCGAAAGAATTTGACATTCGCGAGCGACAGAGAGGATTTCGCTGACGTCTAAACGGGTGAAAGAGGGAAGAAAAAAAAAAAACAAGCAAGAAGAAGAAGAAGAAGAAGACAGATGAAGCATGCGTGGAAACGTTTGGCGCGAAATATAGAAGAAGAAAAAAAAGAGTAAAAAATATAACGATATTGCCATGGTAACCGATAAAAATAAGAATGAATGGAGGGCGGGGGGGGGGGGATAAAAAAAGAGGAAATATCATGCGTGTAATGTCAAAATGGCCGATCGAAACCGGTTGCCGTGGTTTTTGCTACCGTTACTTTAGCATGTAAATGTATTCGACCAAAATTACGGCAAATTGTCGCAGGCAACGCAATGGCGTGTGGTCTATCGGGATTTATCTACCCTTACGACGCAACTAGGTTCACGAAATCCTTTCGTTGCTATCCGCCCTTTTTCGGAGTCATTTGCATCCGGCCGTAAGCACCTAGCCCAATTGAGGGTCTTGAACGTCGATAGAAGTGACCAGGTGGTACGGGAGGGGGTTGGGGGAGAGGGGTGGGGTGGTTCAATAAGCTGTGCTTAACGATGCACGATTATTGTAAATGGGTAAAAGAAAAATATTGAGTACAAGGATCAAACGATGCAAGCTCACCTTGAGTAATCTTCGGAAGTACGGACTGCAAGCGGACAGGACGACCTTGTGCGCGGTGAAGCTGCTACTGTCGCAAGCCAGGGTGACGTCGACAAAGTCTTCCTCGTCCCGTAGATGCCGGAAGGAGCTAAGGATGCTCGAGTGGAAGTCGTTCCATCGCAGGGAGTACTGTTGCTCGCCACTTGACGAGGATGAGGAGGCCGCCATGGCGCCCGTCCCCCCGGGACCCACGGCCGCCGGCACCAGAGGTGCTATCGTGCTCACTCGGGCACACCCTGGCGCACTCTCACTTGACCTCCCAGGTCGAGCAGAGCGCGACCAGCCTCCAGGATAAGCGAAAGAGGAGCGAGGCGGCTTATCGGGTTAAGAAAGTCGCAGAGGCTGAGTAGAATGATGATGAGTTAGAGTCTTTGAACCAGGATGATCAGGTGCTCCCGGGGTCTAGTCAGGATGCTGATGAGTCCGTGATGTCCAGGAGTACGAAGACGTGCAGAAGATTGTCAATCGTTTAGGATCGACCAGGTGACGTAAGGTGAAAGGTCGTGTCAGGCCTAAGAAGCAGGAGATCGCGGACCCGAGTCATCATCAGAGGGTGTCGGGGGTGCCGCTCGGTCGGCGCTTTGAGCGACAACAAGATGGCGCCCGGTAGACAATGGGACCTCAATTGTGCCTGGAACAATGCAGCATCGGGGTGAGTTGGGATGGGGTTTTCATTGGTGGAAGTAAAAAGAGAAAGAGAGAGAGAGAGAGAGAGAGAGAGAGAGAGGGGTAGGTACGCAGCAGTAAGGGATAGAGGTGTTCTGATGTTGGTGGCAGTTGGGAGTGGGCATGAGGAGAGAATACGAGAGAGAGAGAGAGAGAGAGAACGAAAGGGCGTGTGCACGCAACCACCACGGGCCGCTCAATAAAAGATTCTTTCGCGTCTTATTTTATCGATTTCGGAGCGGTTTACGACACCCGTCGTGGCTAGAGCTTTCTGGTACCCTTCCTTTTACCCTCTTCCCTAACTTCTATCTCTCTCTCACTCGCATGCACTCTCACACTCCTAAACACTCCCTCTCTCAACCTCCTCGCCGTATACCGGCCCCTCTATTCCTCACTACGTGAAACGGGGGTTCCCCGTTTATGGCGGTCTTCGCCGTAGTTCGTCCTCCCATTAAAAACCCGACTGTAGGATTACCGGATTATTGGATTAATGCCAGAAGAGCAGAGTATTCCACCCTGGGTTGTCCCTCTTCGCTCTTCTATTTTCCTTTTCCGTATTTCCACCCTCCTCGCTCTTCCCGTCCAACCCGTCCACAGGTCCCACTCGTGTCCACCTTCTCCGTTTACTCCGTGAGTGTCAATAGCCGACTTACTGTCCCACTAGTGCATCAGTCCAGTTCGTTCGTTCCTTTTCCAGCCAGCAGGAACCTGTCATACCGTGATCCTTGAAAAGTTCATGGATCCACTTCAACTTCACCAGCACCACGTTATTCTTCCACTTCTATCTCCACGCCGAGTAGTCCATTCCCACTGCTCTCGATCAGCCGCACCAGTTTGTCCCTCATCAACCTGTCCGCCGTTCCCTTTTCACTCCGCCCGCCTGGTTCCTTCCGTTTCTGCAATTCAAGAACAAAGCAACTGGCTGGTCATCACTGTTTCTCTTATTACCTTTGCCCCGTCTTGGGCTCTGCCTCCCTCCCTCTAACCCCTCACCGACTCTTAGGGAATTCGTGCCTCGCTCTCGTTTCCGTTTCCACCGCCTAATCTGATCTCCAGGGAACGACCGCGTCCACGAAGACTCCCGACGGGACCTAACGATCTGCTTCTCCCCTTCGGTAACGATTCTACCAAATCATCGGCCTTGAAAAGATACGATCTATACGGCAGATCGAACAATATCGATCTTCCTGCTATCACTGACCAATAAAAAAAAAAAAATACATCAATCCTAGATCTTCGTCATCTATCACAGCGTCGTCCCCAAGGACTGAATTATAGGTGGAAGGGATGAAGAAAAATTACTTCACCCGTCAGAAATCATTCGTGATATAAATAAATGCTCGTTGAAAATCCACCCTTAGAAGGCAACACCGAAGATCACTAAATACACATCCCCTTGTCTACTATGACCTACAAGAATCTACTCTCGTCCAATTGATCGATCAAGACGTCCTTATCGGCATCAAATAATAATAATAACAGCAACATCCCAACCAAAAAAAAATCTCATAAAGCATTACAGAACGATACAAAAATTCACAACGTTATCAAGCATGACGAGTTCCATTTTATTTCCTCCAACCCTCCCTCCGCCACCCTCTCTCCGCAAACTGGGCTATCTTAAAATTATTCATGAAAGAATGGGATTTCCTTTACGATCTTGCGGCCATGGATTACTCCCATTTTACGAGCATCCTTCCAGTAATTCTTTCTCGACGGCAAGAGCGACCAACCCCTACAACCGAACATACCCTTCGACCTCTATACTTAAAAACCACCCACTTCGATACAGAAACGATTCAACGATTACAAAATTACCCAGAAATCCATCAGTCTGTCAAAAATCACGTGACAAGAATATCCCACCCCCCCCCCCCACCCCCGCCGCTAAATTAGTTTCTTGCGAAGCAGCACGAGCGACGATAAGATACGAATCGTCGTCTATAAATAAGCCTTAAGGTACGGACCCTGCGAAAAGAGGGAAGAAAAAAATTTTTTTAACGAAACACCCCCACCCTCCCGTTTATTTGTCACCGAGCACTGTAACCGATGCTCAGCCAACATTAAATATATCTGCATTGACCTACGCAGCCGCGAATCACGAGTGCGATTCTCCTCGTCGATTCAAAATAGAGCGTTAGAAAATCCGCGAAAAAAACAACGTAACCGGATAATCGTCGCGAAAGCATACGTGTTATTTTGTTCAGGGCTGCCCACGAGCATACAGTGGCACTTCCGCGTAAACGCGCACACCGAGCACTATTTATAAATGTTTAATCCGAGCCAACGTACGCGCTCCGAGGTGAGTTACGCGTGCGCGCACGTCCCGCCTCCCCTACCACGTCACACATGCGTGCTTCCCCTTAGTCCACACGTGCTCCATTAACGCGTGTACAGTATACGCATATAGGTACGGAAACTTCAGACTATCGGTATGCGACATACACATATATACGTATATACACGTATGTCTACGTACGTTAAATACACAGACAAAAAAAATACCTATATGCCTACACACGTGTTTATATATATATATATATTTTTTTTTTCAAAACTCCACATATGACCATCCATCCTACTCGGAGCAGTCATATCGTTCCCGTATTACGCACGAGTGTCGTGTGCCACGAAATCACTCTCGAATATCTACATATGTGGATCCGTGAGGCGTGACTGCCGTGTCGCGCGCGAATCATGTCATGCGTGGAAAAGAGATTCCATTGTGTCAGTATGAATGAACGAGCTGTCCCTGAGTATTTGACTGATCGATCGCTCCTCGTCATGAGATGTAAAGTCAGTCATGTGTATATATATATATATATATATATATTTTTTGACATTCAAGGTAAAATTACATCCTGCATTTATCGCGGTAATATTCAATCTCAAAATTTATCACATCGATCACAAATTACTTGACCAAATTTCAATGTCTTTAACATCATACACCAAATTGCTTGGTATGACTGTACTTGCTTATTAGTAGTGTCAATGAATGACGCGATATATATATATATATATATATACATATATATAAACCTAATGGCAACATTCGAATTCAAAGTAATCCATTACACACGTATATTTAAGGAACCAGCCATTATTATAGAATGGTTTGGAGCGCACAGCGTCACTAAGTGACTACCTACGAAATATCCCACGTAAGAATCCCGTGAAAAATCGAAATAACGCGCAAGGCACGTATACCACGTGAATCACAGTACCAGAGTGAAAAATACGCGTTATACGTACAGACTATAGGATATTTGTCCGTTCGTCGTATTAACAGGACTAGACTCTAATTACAAGCAATACGAAGTTGAAGGAAATGCATCGTAAGGAAAAAAAAAAAAAAAAAAAAAAATTTCCCCCACTGCCACGAATCGTCGCCATTTTAATACATTAGCTCTAGCCGAAGATAGAACCGGTATAATACCGACAAAGTAGACGTAATACGTTTCAGTTTCTTAACCTCGTCTCGGCAGCTTCTCTTCTTTCGTTTTTCCCTCCATTTCCTTCCCGCGGGTAAAAGTGGAAACAAAGCCCAGCAATGTGACGCAGAATAAAGACGCATCGTCGAGAAACAGACGGGCCGCAAATAGTTTACGCATGCGCGTACGCGCTTTTTTACTCTTCGACGCTATATATATATATATATATATATATACACAGGCACGTACACAATTCAATTCCTACATACATATTTACTCGTGCGTGTTTCTTTGACTCTGCTTACGCATTCTCCCTCGTATTCTCTCTCTCTCTCTCTCTCTCTATCCACCGGCATTGAAACGCATAAGTCTCTCTCTGTCCCACCCATAACACGTGTTACCAACGTCTGGTATACCTATGTGACGTTGCCCGCGTTGCACTGTTGCCACTGGCTACCACTTGCTACCACGTATAATCATTATATCGAAGGGCAATGACGACGTCCGAATCCATCGAACGTGTATCTGTCATTATAATAAGGAAACATACGAATCCACTCGGTGGGTAATTAAATGACGATCATTCAGATAGTTATAATGGTCGGTGGCACCTTTGTGCCTTTCACCTTTTGAGTCGCGCGCGCGCGGATAAGCACTGTATGGGTGAAGGAGGGTGGGGGGCGGGGGGGGGGGATCAGTTGATTATAAAAAATACGAATAAATCCGTATCAACGATCTCACCCGTTATAATCATCGAGTAGTCCCAACCACCCCGAATCATCCCCTCCTAACTTCATCACTTTCGTTCAACCCCGCCCTGTACTACCCTTTCGCGCCCTTCGGCACTTTTAATGTACTCCGAACATCCCCGGGGAATGTTGCGCCCACGAGAAATTTCTCGGCTTCTCGACTCTTGGAATTCTTCGAATTTTCGGTAAACGGCGTTACAGACGCGTCGGATGCTGTTATATCGGGTGTCGATTTTCACCATAGTAAGTTTATGCCTATGTGGGTTTGATTGTTTAGTTAAAAAGAAAAAAGTTATTTCTGCCATCTTAAATGCATATACACTGTGTACCAATGTGCGCGGTGCAAGGGAGCAGTGTGAGCGTACGAGAGAACGAGAGATAGTGAATGGGGATAAAATGGAAGGGAAAAAGAGCTAAAGAAATCATCTATGACAGCTGCCCGTTTCAATGTCAATATTGTCCGGCACTCGGTTATCGTAACTTTACCAACGTTATCTAACGTGACCGTCGTTATCGGGTTGGTTCAGATGAAAAAATCCAGGGAGTGCGAGTTTCCTGGTCGAATCTTGGAGAAAGGAGATAAAGCAAGTAATGACAACGAGAGAGCGAGAAGATCGAGATGAAGACTCAACGAGAGAGAGATAGCGTGAGAGGTGCCGGGGATAAGTAATAAAATTAATATGACAACAGAAATCATATTGAACGTCAATAATTTTTTTTTCTCAATACAACGCTCCGTATATTGATCGACGATCGATTTTAATAATACGACAGAGACGTCGCGACGCTGACAAGGAACGTCGTCGAGATGCGAATAGTCGGAATAGAGGAGAGTCGAGATTGGGGCCATTGCAGGAATGCGGCGAATTTGAGGTGTGGCACGTCCCGTACCTCTCGCACACCTCAACCACCTCCCACATCCATCTCAAACCATTCCTCACCTCCTTCCTGCGAGATATATATATATATATATATACCTCAATTAAACTTTGCCAAGATTAATGTCCTCCCCCACCATTCATTTAATATATCCACCTCCCCTTCGTTTCCCTCCACCGTGTCTTCTGCCTTTCCTTTTTTTTTTTTTTTTTCACCACCTCCACCGACCCATCCACTATGCACCGATACACGAGATACGTATGTGAATTTTTTGTCGTAGACTTGGCAGAGTCTCTTCTCGAGTTTTGTCGCCGAGTCGAGCAACGCACGCAGATTGCGTGTGCGACCTTAGTGTCTGCCGGCTGCATGCTCGACTACGTTGTCATTTGCAGTGACGCGAGTCAGGACGAACATGAGAATATGTAGACGAGAAACGATATACTGGTATTACAATGCGCCGTGTGTCCGTCCAAGGGATACATAGGCCTAAAGGTATCCTCACAACGTTGCAGTGGCACTCGGGAAATGGCATTGGCGAAAGATTTCTATGTGAACGATCCTTGCCGTACGCTTTATACAAAGTCACTGCACGGTTTTTACGATCGTCCTTCGCGCTCCTGAGCAGATGCGGCAAACGGTCTGAAGATAAAAGATAAATGTCTACGCTGTGTAGATAACGTAAATACGTACTGCTGTGTGATTAGAGTGCGTATGATATTTCATTATTATTCCTTTCTAGCTTTTCGAAGTATCAAAAGTGAGAGTGGATGAGGTGGGAGAGTGAATGGAATTTTTTTTTTTTTTTTTTCTTCTTTTTATCTCCGGTACCCAAAATACTTAGAATCGAAGAGCACGCACGGAGCGACACTTTACGAACGCATGTGTTTACTGGAAAACTCATAATGAGGATCGAATTACTTGTAGATTTTTAACGCGTGTGTGCGGCAGGGTGATGAGTGTGTTTGTGTGGGAAATATGGGGGTGGGCTGGAGATGAGTGTTTGGTACAGAGAGAAAGAGAGAGGCGAAACGATAGCAGAGGCTGTGGTAGCACGTAGCTTGAGAAAAAGAGAGAGAGGAGGAAAAGAAAAAAAAATGCAGACTCAAATTACTTGGACCATTCGAGAAAGAGCACGGCTCGTAGAAATTCTCACAGAACCGGAATGCTGAGGGAAACGTAGAACTAGGAAGGGAGAGAAGTGGCGTGAGAGAGAGAGAGAGAAAGAGGGAGGCGGCGTCGGTGGCACATATTGCGTTTGCGCCCAAAATAAATGGCCCTTCTCCACATCCGTACTTCTGCCCGATCCCTTCAGTGCGTGTATAAGTGAAACACCCTGTACATGTAATATTCCGTGAAGAGCATCTTGCGTCCCGTAGGATTTCTGCTTTCGATCCTTAATGCCCTCGTTTGTCACAAGAAACCAGCTCCTTTTTCAAGTTTTCGCGCGAAACGACTCGACCTCTGCCGATATCCGCCGCAGTGTCGCCACCGTCGCCCTCACTTCTAACGGACGTACGACTCTCGGAACGAATGTCAAAAATTACGTCTAATAAAAATTGTCATATTTATCAAAATCTTATTCCCTCGCGCTACTATTCCTACGCCGCGGACATTTTTACCCGCGAAATTTAAACGCAACCGTACATCGCATCGCGCCTCGTTTGTCACCCGGGCGAATTACCATTTTTCCCACATCACTCGGCTCGCTTCGAAATGAAATGACTTTCTTGCCTATCCGCCTTCGGGGCAGAAACACAGCGGTTGCCATCCCCTACGGCAAATTCTACTTACGCGTCGAAAACGCTACGGTTTCCCACCGCTCATTTATCAGGGTCCGTAATGCTCCCGTTGCTTCGGCATTGAAGAAAAAAAAGAAAAAAAACTCCAGCCTGGCTCTTAGCTCAATGCCAAATGAAGAACTGACCCTGTTTCTACACCGCAAAAACTTTTGAGCCTCCGTCGAGTCTCTGTAGAGAAAAGCATCCGTATACTTCCGGTTCACTTTGGTAAATTGATAAAATCACAAATCTCCTCTCTCTCTCTCTCTCTCCCTACCACTTTTATTCGTTTTCACGCGACGAGTAGAAATTTTCAATTTTTACCCGACGATTTGTCAATTTTTCGGGGGGAGACGAAGGAAAAAAAAAATTTTTGAAAAAAAAAACTGATCCAACAGCTTCGGGCCAGGTATACGTGGGCCCTGCGATGCCAAGATAAATACGTGCGCGCGTGTGACGGCAGGAAAACTTTTTAAACAGTAAAATCGTACCTTCGCTTTTCCCATAGAGTTTCGCGCTGCGTTACCACGTGAATGCGACGAGTCGTCGGGCCCAGGTATATTTCGTCCTGGGCCCTTCGGGCCCTCCTAGACGTACCGTGCGCATACGTAAGCGTGTTTTGTAGCAGCACTAGTGTGTACACAGGACCATACCTGGCGAGGCGAATCTCCAGCCATTAATATCACACAGACGCAATTATTAGGCAGCTGTTCCAAGTACAGAAAAGCCAGGTACACGAAAACTCATGCGTGTTTTTCAGGTACCGACCAGCAGAGCCCAATAGAGAAACCCAAAGACAGATTGTTGTGTACCCTAGCCCCGCAGCATCCCTAAGAGCAATTTCGTGTCTAGTAAGAAAATTAAGAAGACTAAAAAAAAAATGGCTGCTGGTAAAAAAAATTATTTGAAAACAAAAAACCTACCGACATTCCTGAATGGACATTTCTGTACTTGGTTAAGATCGTAATTTCCGGTTGCTAAATAAACGGAAGTGCTCGATACGTACTTGAGCCAATAGGAAAGCCGAGGATGTGTATTATCTCTATGCTGATAATATTCTCTCTCTCTCTATTCCTCATATGAACTCGTCAGACTTATAAGCAGCAAACCACATTCTCCCCAGTCATTGTTAGCGACACCTTATCGGTAACGTTAAGCGTCATTCACACTGATCCGATCAAAGCAAAATCGTATGTAGTATATGGCGAGTCCACGTTGTCGCCAATCACCTATCGATCAGCTCTTTAATCACCTGGCAAAAAGTCATTGCCAATTGCTATTGAATTATCACGTGCAACCCAATGAATTATTAAAGGTGCTGACACAGGTAAAATTCGGATAAGCCTTAATTAAAATTTTGGCACTGATTATTATGAATATATATATATATATATATATATATATTACCATTCGCATCGACGCAATTCAATTTTCCCGCGCTTCAAGATTTCCACGGCCGACCGAGGTCGGTCGAATTGAAACGTCTGAAATCGATCCAGCAAGTGAATCCTATCGGTATAATTAATTCACACGATTGGACCCTGATTAAAAATCATTGAAGATTAACCATCGAGTGAAAATCTCAAAGGCGTAAGATCGTCGAATCTCCCAGTGATTAATTGCATTAAAAATTATCGGTCTGATCGGTCATTTAACGAAGGGCTTATGTCCATTGAAATTTCACAATGATTTTCACCTATATCGAGCTGCTATTTAAGAAAAGACTATAATTTTTATTTATTCACTCCCACCCACCACCCCACTGCCCTCATTACCAAAGCCAACTTACTGGCCAGATAAGACGGATTAAACGTAGATACGCTCGAGCCACGTACGATTATCTTTTATCGATAATTATATTTTCGACGCACCAGCGTAACAAGACACTGAAAATACCACGAGGTTTTCATCCTACGTAAAGTACATATAAAACCATCCCAAATTTAGACGATAATTGAGTAATAACCAGAAATGGATAAAAATTCCCAAAAAAAAAAACATCAAAATCGTTTATGGAGTAAAAAAAAAATCCTCAACCGGAAGTTCGATCACGTTGCTACCGGAAACGATCGACATAAAACCAGCTATTAAACAGAGCTCACATCTGTTTATCAAATTATCCAATTTTCGTCATAATCCCTCGTTTACCTCTTTTCCCTAATTTCCAACCCCCCCACCCACCCACTTCACACTCAGCGATCATCGCTTTACCCCTACCACAACTGATAACCACAGGATTACCCACAAGATACGTCCGGCGACCATGATAATAATCTGTCGATAAGGTCATACGAATGCGTTTACCAAATTTTCAATTATCAGAAGCCACTATCGACCATTAAAAAAAAAATAAGCATAACCAATGACGTACGTTTCGAATTAAAGGAAATAAATAATAAATCGAACGGAATCTAGAGAAAAATATACTGGGGTGTCCAGGAGTGATTTTTTTTTTTTTTTTACAACCAGCTCAAACTTTAATGCGCGAACGTGAGCGTGTGAGTCAGTCATTAAAGGGGTGGTAGCGTCGCGGCGGCACCGAGGGGCAAAGAGTACCTTTGGTATCGATCAAATAACCATTGGCCGCCATTTGGAAAGACGAAAAACAAGGGATTTATCGCTATCGCTACCAGAGCAGCTCGTTTCGTTGTAATACGTAGGAAAATGTTGAGCTGCATGTGTGTCTATATATATATATATATATATATATATATATATATATATATATACACACGCGAGACACACAGGCTATATAAATATCTACTCTAAGAAACTGCACTTAAATAAAGCAACCGCAACGCGTAACAAATCTTAAACGTCTCATCGCCCCAAGGCGTACTTGTCCGCATTGTATATACGGCAGACACGTATAGTCCCAACGTGCTAGCTGCGCGTCTCTTGAAACAATCTAATAAGCGTGCACGTAGCAATGTCGGTTGTTTCGCAGCCAGGAAGCAGAGTGTCGAATTTATCAAAGGAGAACGGGAAACGCGCGTTTGTAAATGGCGATTTTGTAAAATTACTAAAAACAAATGTAACGTTAAATTTTCATGTGGTACGATTTTCTTTTTATATGAATTTCACTTGTCGAACGACGATGCGCGCCTCTTCGTTTTTATTCAGGTAGGTATGTGTGTGTGTACATGCGTGCGCAGGGACTATGAGCCTGTGTGCGTGTCTGTGTGTGTGTGTATGTACGCTGCAACCCGATTTATTGATCACACACATCGCACGACAGCAATACGTATGGCATGTATGTTGGCAGCGACGAACCGTCAGTCACGTTACGTTGGGTTGCTTCGAGTTGCGTTACGTTTGCGTCGCGACGCCGTACTACGCGCCACGCGCTCGTCATTGCCGGCTGAAAGCATGGCTGCTTTTATTTTGCTTGGAGAATATAAGCCCGGTAAAGTAAAATTTGGAGATAATAGAAAAATGAGGGATATTTAGAACGTGGACTATAGATGTTAATGTAGGTTACAGGTAGCGGACTATAAAACTGTCGTCGGTTATTTACACGTATATTGCAGATAGATATGTCGTAATAAGGAATAAGTATGAACCACTGACAGAAATCTAGCGAAAGATTGAAATTGACTTGTGTCAATTCCGAGGTGATATTGTAACGAGAATTGAACCGATATGATTTAGAGAATCGAAGAGACGCGTTTCTTGGTTTTCGCTAGACGAAAAAACGCCGGGCGTCGAGAGTGCCAGACGTAAACAAGCCGGTTTGAGTGTATACGAATAACGTGAGAATTGCTCGGCGCAATTTATCTTCGCGTCGAAGGTAGCAAGGCGAACCGGATATACAGAAGAAATTGTAATGGCTACCAGGAAGCTTAGGACTTTTGATTTCGTACGAGTGAAGACAGAAGAACGAAAAGAAAGATGGCCACCGAGCTACTGACTAGACAGTACGAGACATTTCGAACGGAATTTACAATCGTTAGTTTTACAAAAGGCAGCCTTCCGACGATCGACGTTGGCGACGTCGAAGGTCGTCGTTATAATTAACGACGTTCCATACACGATGCAATTAAGTTTAACGAACGCACAGTCGCAATTAAACAGAATTAGTATCGCAGTAATAATTCGTTAATAATCAGACGTTAGGTGTGTTTCAGGTATATTTACGTGGCACGAGGTTGACGACGACGAACGATGATCTCACTACGTAGACGTAGATGACGACGTTGAAGACGCTGGTGGCGAGTGTCGTCGTAGTATCACGAATACCAATGCTCAATCAGACGCACAAAAAACGTGTCGCAGCAACGACAGAGCATCGGAAGAAGTGAGCAAGGAGAGTAAGAAGAAGTGTAAACAAAGAAAATTTGAAAAAATGCAGCAGTAGCAACGGCACAATAGTAGTAGTGGCAGTAGTAGCGCTGATAGTAGATAGTAGTCGTAGTAGTATCAGCAGCAACAGCAACAGTAGTGTAGTAGTAGCGAAGACCGATGACGATGACGCGCGAGAATGAAAAATCCGTTGAGATTCGTCCGCACTCTTCACAATAAAACCATGGCGCGTGGTAAAAAAAAATAGGCAGACAATAATAATACCAATAATAATAAACAACAGGAATAAATCACTGCAGTCCCTCGAAGCACACAGTCATCGCACAAGAGATGAATTATAAACGAATGCACAATATATAAAGCCGGTTGCACATGTAGCCATCGTGGTGAGACATGCTATCACTGGACTAGAAATGTCGACAGTTGTATCAACTGTGTCTCGTAAGGCACTGCCGCTTCCTCATTCTCCATTATTTCGAACACTTCCACAAATATCTCTCTCTCTCTCTCTCTCTTTAATTATTTTCTGTATTTTCTCCCTCTCACTCTCACCCCCCAGTTTCTCCTTTCCTCTCTGGCTCCTACAAACACGTCTCTCCTCTCCTCACTTCCCTCTCTCTCTCTCTCGCCACCGCGTCTCACACCGCCTTCTTCGATATATGTACGTATTTATAATCCTCCTTACGATTAAATAAAAACTCCTTAATAATTCCCTGCCATTCTCAATATCCTCCTTTCATACGTCAAGAATACCAGCAACGAAACGATACTCCCGGTACAGCGGTTCTCGCGCGCGCGTCGTCCTCCGTGAAAACGTAAACGGCGATGACTTCCTTATAAGAGCACCGAGGGAGGCACCACAGTAACTGCGATGTATGTATACTATTTTATAATAGGCACTCGTTCGCGACGAGCGTCGAAGCATTGCACGAACCTGATTGCGGGGCGGCGCACCGAATTATGGGCCGCTCTGCGCTTTCGGCGGTTCTCGCATCGTTCTCCTCTTCATCCCCACCACAAAGAGAGAAAAGGAGGAGCTCCCCTCCATCCTTCTAGACGAATGAGTCAATCCCCACTCCTCGGGCCCCGATGCTTCTGTAGTAAGTAAAGCGCCAGCATTATGCCTACTAGTGATGCCTCCCTCGACCCCTCGGCAGCCATCCTCGGCCGTCTTTCCCCCTTCGCCGCCCCACCACTACTACCCTAGCCATGCGGCAACGTAGTTTGCCCTGCGTCTGCGCTCAACTCGCGTAGCGTTGCTGTCCGACGTTAAAGCGTTAGCATTCAGCCACGTCTCCCCTCCCTCTTCTAGACTACTCACTATCCCCACTACTAGGTGCAACCTTTTCCTCTCCTCTTCGCCTGAAACAAACCCCACCACTCGCACCGTAAGCCGTGGACCCCTTTTCTCTTGGCCCCATCCGGCATGTGAAGGAAGCGACTCAAGCACTGAACCAACCCACCATAATACACCATACGATATCAACGTCTCGTAACAGTATGGAGTGCGGCGTAGCATTTCGTACGCACACTGCTTTCTTCAATGTCTTATGCTTACCGCCTCCTCTTACTTCTTCGGCTCATTATATTCCCTTGGCTTTGTCTTCTGCTCTCAGCTCCACTTATACGATTCCTTCGTGAGTCCACGAGGCTCTTGGTATTACGTGCACACCCGTCCCACCTGCCACGTACGTACAGGGTGTCTTAAAATTTTTTCCTTCAATTCCAATTCAAGGGTTCGAAAAATTTTTTTTTTTTACTTCATATGTCTTTTGGCACGTGGGTTACGGATGGTCGTATCTTGACTACGGTACCCTTACGAGTGGAGTTTCTGTGAAGAAATATGAATGGCTGGGTTTGTCGAGTGTGGATTGGATTCTAAGGAGGTATCGAAATGGGACACTCGACGGACCCTTTATGAGACCTTCTGAACCGCTTTTAATACTCTCGATGGCCTTGGCGTTCTTTCCGGAAGGATGGAGACTGCTTGGTAAATGTGTACAAGATACTCATGGGAGAGTTTGTATACAGAATGCTTGTTACTATTCCTTTGAGTTGCACGAGTAGGAAGCGGATATGGATACTTCAGTCCAATGCTTGGGACGTATGTACACAATTTTTCCTAGTTACATTCATTCGGTACTTCGTTGCAGAATGCGTTCACCTTTCAGCCACCAGCATGCAGCACTGCACGGCGATTGCATCATACCACGCTACCTACGGCGCAATCAATAATATTATGACGGCCAGAACACTCCTGCCTAGCGATACGAAGGGTGCATAATCGACTAAATAAAAAAGCGATGCAAATAAAAAAATCGATATCCATCACAGTGTAGGATCAAAGTAGTGTATTAAAAAATATTTTTTATTTGGATGATTGATAAGTTATAAAAAAAAAAAAAATTTCGAGTAACAACAAGGTATTTTGATTTTCAGTTATTTACGTAAGATCTCGCATTTTTCTAACGATTCGTTCACCCTCCGCTAGATGTCAGCGCGAGCGCCGCACCCTTGCGGAGGCTGTGGCTTCCGCCGACTACCCTCTCACGGCTTTCTCCACCCTCGTTCTCATAGCCACCCTCTTCCGTCGTGCCGACCTCCAAGACGGACTTCCTTCTTCCTCGCTTCAGCCCCTATAATTCAACCCTTATCGATTTTCACAGACGCGACTTCTATCCCTCAACTTCCCTTTACGCTCTCTTTTCCTTTTTCTTCCGCAAAGATCTTCCGAGAGGCCGCTCAGGCGCTACGGGTAACGACGCCCACGAGGCGTTAAGGCTCAGGGCCCGGTCTGGTAAACAGCGCAATTAGTAATGTCGCCATATCATCACAAACGCATCTACGTAACGAAGAGACAACGCGATAACATTCTTCCACGTGTGGGCGAGAGCGATAAACAAAAGAAAAAGTAGCTCGACTGGCGATCGCGTAATTGTAAACTAGCGCGTATCGCTAAGTGACATTAAAGCAGAATAGTTTAGTCGAGCTTCGTATCGGCCCACAGAAACGGATACTCAGGTCACTAAACTCATTGACCATCGATAACAATACCTATGTCGTAATAGACGTTGCTTTAACCTAGCTACACTTCCACGAATCATAAATATCTACTTCTTTCAAGATCACAGATACGTTGGACAAAATTCCCCCCAAAAAAAACATATTATCCAAACACGCTTATAAGGCAATTTCATATCCTTGGCCCAGTGACACTATAAAGTTGCCATAAACGCATTTAGGTATATCTGGAACAGTCAGGTTCGTTTAACCAAGAAAATTCGTATGGCGTTTCAATAAGAGGAATAAATATCTATATTGGTTGTGACTCGCGCCGGAATGCGTAATAATAAAAGACCGGTGTAGCGGAAGTGACGTTAGTGCAGCCGGTGCAGCAGATTTTCTTATGTACGCGTGTAGTATATATATATATATATATATAGGAAGGAAGAAGAAGCGAAGAAGACAGGAGCGTTCCGCTAGGCGAGTATCGAGAGTGTGCTATATCTTGTCAAGGGATGAGGTGGTGAGGGGATACAGGGAGGAAGTAGAGAGAACCTTAGAAAGAGGGGGTAACAGGCCACGTGTCGCGTGTCTCCCTTTAAACAAGGGTTGATACATAAGAACGTCGCATAGGCGCGTTATCGCATTGGTCGCATGCGCCCCCGCCCTGATCGATAACTAAGAGAGCCGGGTCTGCGTCCCCGTGTGACGTCACTGGCCCATGAGCCGAGTCCCCCCGACCACCCCCGACCTTTCACGACCGCCCCCGACCACCCCCGAGATCGGCCGAACAGCACGAGCATCGTTTCTCTCTTGTGCCTCCTCGCGAGTTCGGCCCTTACGTCGTTTTGACGTTTCCAACGAACATTTTCACGTGCCTGTCGCTTCGCAGAAACGTGCCCTGTCGTATTATTTCGGTTAAATTCGTCACTCTTACACGCCTCGGATCCCATCGCACCTCGCGATAACGTGTTACACGAGGCTACGGTGCAAATAATATTCCGGCATTTGTCCCAACGCGACGACAGTGTCTTCGTCTCAGGAGAGATTTAATCGACTCTATGGTTTCCCACAACGCCCTGGGTATTCATCGAGAATAATAAATATACGCCTCAAGTACAACGGTCGCGTCGCTACCTACGTCGCTTTGTTTCGTCTGGACCTGTGTCGCCGTCTCGAGCTTCGCGCTTGTCGCTCTGTGTGCTTCGACGTGAATATGGTTACGATTACGTGCGGATAGACGATTCCTGTCACGAAAAGTGTGTGCATAGTTAACGCGAGTGTATTCTCGCTCAACGTGATTCTTCCAGAAGTCGTTGTTCCTTCGAGTGAGAGAGAATCGTCCGGTCGAAGAATATTGTGAGGTTAGGACGCCCTCGTTGACTGCTGGGAAAAATCTGTGTCGCAGACCAGGCTTTTTCCAAGAATCAAAATCCTCCTGGCATCAATCGATACTTGTCGTTGATTAGTGAAGTGGTGAACGTAGAGAGTGACATTTTTATGGTGAAAATTGAAAGAGATTTTATTTCATCATTTATTCATTGTGTTTTCGTATCTTTCTAGACTTTTATTTCGTTAGTTTGTATCTTACGGAAAATACAGGGTCAACACAGTGATAGTCATACAGAGTCTGAGCGTGCCTCGGGAGACTGTCAGTTACAAGAATGATACTTGAGTGTTAAAAATACGAACTTGAGTGTAACGTATTACCCGTCAAGAGTCAAGATCATGGAGTCTCGTCATTGAATGGCTTCGTCTGTCTGTTAGAAGACGAATATCAAAGCAGTGACAACGTGAGTGCAGTGCTGTGCAAGTGCGTGCTTTATGTCTGAACGGTGCAGGGTTGCAACCCCTTGAGGGTGCAGCTGAGCTCGACCGGGCGCGACCCACAGCCCTACATTTGCAGTCTGCGGCGCGACCTAACCTCAACTTAAACCCCGCCTAACCAACCCAGAGACACATTTACGCACGCGTTTCCCTATAGCCTCGACAGCTCCGTAGATACGCGCCTTTAGCTTTGACTGGTACAGTCACTGGTCGAATCGTGAAATTAGATAAAATTATAACACCAATTAAACGACTTACATTCAGTGTTATCAAACCTTTTTACTTTTGATCCCTGATAATATTTGTCGGCATGACAAATCTTCAGGTTATTCGTTATTTATTTCAATAGAGAAAACGCTGTCTACGTAATTGTTTACATGCTCGGTACAATGTCATCTGATCAGATTAAGTCTAATTGACGGTAATCAATTATCAAATACCTACATACGTGTCAGAGCAGTAGTAGGCTTGTTCATAGGTAGCGATACGTGAATATGCATTATCATCCAATTGCCTTGACTCTTAGATTTAAACTTTATGACTATTTGGAAGACACGTTGAAACGTTAGTAGCTTGAATCATAACGCGTTCCGTGAAGTCAAGTTCTACTTTGCCGGCTGAAATATTGGTTAGGTTTACTACACGTTGCCAACCACACCAGTTATAATTCCCCAGCGTATTGATAACGCGCGCTTGAAAACTCGAGCGTTCGATGGCTTGAAACGAAATTACACGTAGCACCTATGTATGTAGTGACTGGCTATAGTTTATAGGCTTATCGAAGTAATCGGTTTCAATGTGAAAATACCAAAAATATACGTGGGACACCCAGAGTTCATTCCAGTAGCATTATCAATAGAGAGAATCCATTCGAAAGGTTGTTGTTACTGGAATTAAACAGTATTCGTGCGGCTACCTCAGGCAGTAACGTAGGCAGTTATCGAATCGCTTGAACTCTGGCAATTTAATTGAATTATCCGACGGTAAGAACCTCGGGGAAATTGAATTTACATCCTTAGGTGGTCGCAGTGCGGTGTCGCGGACAAGGGCAAAGGTTATATTACTGACGCGTTAGTCGTGACTCGGTCGAGCTGGCGTGCGCATCTTCCTGGGCACATAAAAACATGTAATATTCCTACAGATAAAATCGGCCAATCTAAAATCGTATAAAAAGCAAAAAAAAAAATAAAGATCAGTGAAAATTCTGGAACAGTGTGACAGTGGATGGTGCAGATAGTGTCAAGAGGTCATAAGTGGTCGTGAGGGTTAAACCGTGTGGTAGTGAAGTGTGTGATGTGGCGGTGCCTCCCGGGTGGCCACGGAGGCAGGAGGTCGTAGTCAGCACAGTCGTGAGGGGTCCAGGGTGGCAATCGCGTTTGCCCCTTACCGAGGGGCAGTTCCTTGAGGAACCGGAAGAGGCCGAAGAGGAGGAATGGTGTGACCTCCGGCGTCATCCCGCCCGACGCGGAGGTGCTGCTGGAGGCGGTGAAGGTGCTCGAGGTCGTGCTGGAGGAGGTGGCGGAGGAGGCGGAGGAGCCGAGCAGCTGCTGCTCGACTCGGAGGAGGAGGATCTGGCGATGTCGAAGCAGCCTCGCGGAGAACGAGACATCCGCGACCATCGTGACCTTCGGGATCCTCATCCATCCAGACATCGGGATTACGAACAGGATTACGACCTGCACCCGACCGCACCGACAACATCATCGGCCTTCACGAACAACCCGGTGAGTCACACATTTATTTCTTGCTTATCAATATTTTATCGATTAATTTATCTATTTTATATATATGACAATGGCCAACATATATGGATATCTTAATTTACCAATGTAAAATATCAACGTAATACTGCAGTAGTTACCAAGTATTTGGCTCCTTGAAGTTTTTGTGAAAAAATATACCTTGGTTCTGCCCCCCCCCCCTCCCCCTCCCACCCGTACACTCCAATATTTCACATGAAACATCGTGACCCAAAATTTCCCACGTGGTCCTCGCGCCTTAATATTTCATTGCGTTACTGCGCAATCGCCATATACGTATTAATACAGACAGCACAAGGAGCATCTTGAGAAAGCATAGCGAGGATGCGGGTGAAATAAATTTACCCAAAATTTCACTAGCACGCGGTACGCGTATTCGATATAGTACGTAGCTGATAATCTTAAGTGAAACGCTCGGTAAAATCAATGGCTGCAGAGTAAATTGAAAGAAATGAAGTCAGATGCGCTGATAACGCTTTGGGAAGTGAAAAGTCTATTCCGGTCGAGGATCGTAGGCGAATAAAGAGAAGGCCTAGGGGAATGGGGGGTAGAGCGAGGGATGAAAATACAAGGACGGTGGAGGGTAGCTTACGTACATCAAAGAGATGGACTGTTTCTCGTCCTCGATAAAACCTAACCTAACGCGCTCCTCTTCATTTGGCGACTTGCATCTTTGAGAGGCCGCAAAACGAACCTTGGGCAAACACCGTTATGCGGCTCTCATTTGCAGCTGCATTCAGAGGTCTACTTTGCTCGGTCTCCACCCTCCTTTGCGAGTCACTGAGTCAGGGGTGCTAACGAGAGCAATAGAGGGTGGCGTAGAGGCTGCGAAAAAAAAAAAAAAAAAATAACCCATAAGGTTATCCAGTGCAATTCAGTCGAAGTAAAGATCCGTCGATTTTGACAATTGACCAAATTTTGGTTAGTCAAATTTTATTTAAAAAAATTATTATTTTACAGTAGGCACTTTTACGTCGGATCTTCCGAAAATAATTAATTACCTTTTGACAGTATTAAAAAAAATATAATTTTGTTTAATCAAACATATAAATCGACATGGGTTTATCGTACAAGTGTATCTACAGTCTCCGTTTGGCAATCGTCTCTCTGATTGAAATTACGTATATCAATTCCAGATGAGAAATTTTAAGACGGTCAGCGCCCACGTAGTATATTGCCTAACGTATGAGTCGAAATTGATGCAAGTTCTAGGACGTAATAAGCTCCTAGTAATATTACAGACTTCAACGTCGTACAGTCAGACTCTCATAGGGATATTCGTACCTGCTACCTGTACTTCTATGAGATTCGATATATATATATATATATATAACATATGTAAAACCCGGTCTGAGTATATAGTATCTATACAGTACATACAGCTATATACAGCTGGATGACTCCGGCCGCAAGAGCTGAAATTATCTAGGGCACTCGGTTGCTGCAGTCCCTGAAAAGCCACCCTCGTCCTCGTCATCCCCTAATCCAGAGATCGGCTTTATACCTCTTTTATTCTTTCTCCGTTTATTTTTTCTCCCTCTCACCCCTCTCACTCTAGTCCTCCCTGCGTCTCTCTCGGATCTCCTCTTACTTCCACGAATCCCTCTCGAATCCTCCAGACAATTTGACACTATGGCGCATTAGAAAATTAAGGAACAGAAAGAAGAAAAAAAAATCCCCTAAACCACCTGTCAAAAAATCACTAGATACCCTCGACGAGGAGCGCATTCTTAATTTCGTATATACGTCGTTACCACCCCGTGATAAAAAAGCAATTCCATTTCTCCCTACCCTTCCACCGTCCCTCTATCCACCCTCTTCCACCCCCCATACAACACATACGTAACCGCATAACGCATGCAAATTGAATTTTACATATTTATGAAAAGACACCGTTATCTTATTCGCGCTCTCCTGATACCAGTACAATATCTCAGAGCTCCTCCAATTTTCTGTGCTTTCTACGTGAAATTTTTTTGACGTGCGGTCTTTTTATTTTTTATGCCCCCCATCTTCTTTCGTTCTTCCTGGTGTCTCCTGCCGTCTTTTTTTTTTTTTTTTTTTTTTTACATTGCGTCCTTCTAGTCCGTATACACGTTTATCTGTATAGGCTCGGTACGCTGTATCACGGGCAGTGAAAATTACTCAGTCGGAAGGGCATTCTAGCGGCAATACGCCAAGATGGCTACACCAGGTATGCATGTGGGCTATGCCATGTATAGGTATACAATGCGTGGAGGCACGCGTGCTCACGCGTGTGCATGAGCAGCTTCCACGAGCCCTTTCAGGGCAGCGGGACTTCATCAGGTCTGTGGTTCGAGACCCGGTTTCAGCGAATATAGGTCAGTGTACAAGCTTGCGGGAGCAAAAAGAAAAGAAAAAAAAAAAGCTCTCCGCCATGCAAGCCCGACCACGGCTAAACCGACCATACCGAGAGAGAAGCGCTAACGGCCAAACGGGTTTCTTGCGCTGTTGCTTTCTTTTTTCGTGATTTCTTACCCTTCTCTCTTACTCTCTCTCTCTCGCATTCTCTCTTCATCCCGTACCTTTTTCCTTCTCTCCCTTTCGTCCGTCCTTCTCATTTTCGTCGGTTTCTTTCACTTGCGTGAAAGAATTCCTTGCCACCCCCCCCCCCTCTTGCCCCTTCCCTCCCCGACCCCTCTCGCAAAAGTAACCACGGCAGTCGACCAGAATATACATTTTTCGTCGAAGCTATTTTATTGCAATTTCTTTATTTTTTCCGTATGTATCCGTAACGAGGATTTTTGACGAAAAAAAAAAAACAACTTTTTTTAACACATCTTGAGAGATCGTTCAACTTGGAGGGGGGGTTCGTATCTATAGTTTTTTTCTCTTCTTTTTTTTTTCTTTCTTTCTCTCTTAATACGTTTAATAACATTGCGATTCTTAGCTCGCGTAAACCAGTCTTCTTATGTCTCTGTCTACTCTCTCCCTCTAGTTTCGCGTTGCTCCTATTGTATCACCGATACTTTCGAGAAGCCAAAGTGTCGGCTGCAGCGTATGGACCAACAAGGACCACGAGGCAGGTCCCGAGTCTTTGTTGTCCTAGGTTGGATGCTGGGTACTGGTAGCCACCCCTCCGACTCCCCCCTCCCACACTTTCCCCCCTTCCCCACCTTGGTCCTTCGTTCTTGCGCTAGACCGTGTTTTGTTGCACCGCAGCATCCATAGTTACTCCTTCGTTTCTCTCTTCCCCCGTATACTTGAACACGTTCTAAACCTTCTAACCACCAGTCCCCGACTGCCCCCCCCCCCATCCCCCCGCGGTAGCGACGAGATACTTGGGGTAAAAAGTATCCACGAAGAAGAAGAAGAAGACATGATGGCGGAAGAGTGGGGAGGGAGGGAGTGGAGGGGGGGGGGGGGTGCGAGAAGGGAGAAGGACGCATCGGTAAATCGACGGCGACGCCGGCGTCACGGATTCCCGTACACCTGCGAGATTACAGAGGTGGGGGGGTGGGGGGTTATGGTAAAGAAGTTGTAGAAAAAAAAAAGTAATAATAATAAAATCAAAATAAAATATTCGACGTCCGCACGACGTTAAAATTGCAGAATTACGCTTTTCGTAATCCCACGGGTTAACACGTCGCTCTGTATGTAAGCGTGGCGAAGAAAATGTGCCATTTTACATACCAACGTCCGTATGTAATTTCCAAATGCGAGATTTGACTCACCCTGTCCCAGGGGTTGATACTCGCCCTGACGTCCTTCTCCCTTCGGAAGGTAATCCAGCCATTGCGTAGACACGTAACCCTTAAGGACGCTTCTGCGTAAGAAGGGTTGCCACGTCAAAGCCCAACGGATCGTGAAGCCTTGGGGGTAGCTTTAATTAAAGCCCGGATGTTCCGGGAGACGACGGTAGACACCCTTTTCTTTTTTTTTTTTTCTTCTTCTTCTTCTCCCCCAAATACTCAAAAGTCCTCCCCTCGCGTTTTCTATCCTCCTCGTACCTCCCCACCTCGTCCCTCGTTCTACGTGATATCGGTAACGCGCATGCGCACCGACGTTCAACCAATATCGCTGTGCAACAACGTGTCAGATTTTTTCACACGCCCATATCACTTATATCGACACGTAGCGTCGTCGTATGTTGACGGGGGTAAAAAAAAAATAATTCATCTCTCTTCCACCACTCCACCCCCTACCCCCTTTCGTCATACCGCGCCGCCGTCTTCACGAATATTTCGTCTCATAAAAGTCCTAATGAGCGTCCGCCAGGATTATTTAATGGCGCGTATATACGTTTAGGTACCAGGGCGCAGAGTCAGGTATAAAGTAAGAGAGCGAGGTGAGGCAAGGTATGCCAACTGCCAGGTATGTGACCGGATTGGTGTATTGGTGTACGAGCGCGTCTGGATGAGTCTTAAGTCTCTCCATACCAATTCTTCCCCCCCCTCCCCCTCCTCGTATCCGACGCATCCGTCCCCTCCCCACCACGGCCCCTCTGGCCCATCGCCCGAAACTCTCCATATTTACCACAGGGCTTCCATCTTCGACTCTCCTTAGTCTCAGTTCAGGTAAATGACAGCAGATCGTACAGATCTTACAGATCGGTTCTCTCTCTCTCTCTCTCTCCTTCTATCTCTTTTTCCCCCTTCGTCACTCGGTCTCGCTTTCTCGCTCTTTCACTCGATTCCTCGTCACGTCCTTCTCTGCCCGGGTCCCTATTCTTACCTCGCACTATGACCAGGTAAGGGTTCAGGTAAATCGAACAGGTACATACCGACCCACACAGGCACTACACCTATGTCTATAGTCAACTCCTGGACCTCCCCTGCCAAATGCAACGTCCAGGATGGATGAGGAGGCGTTTCGGTAGGGAGTTAGGTCGACCTCACTTGCTACGGTCCTGTCTAAGGATACCTGAATTAGTGCTCCGCCACGGTTACCTTATAGATCCCAGGCACGCTGTACAATGCCAGCGTGCATTTATATATCTATGGCGTTTTCACGATCCTTTGTCTTCCTCCGTTCCACGGGCCTTTACGCTCGCCTTGTCCCACCACGCGGACTGATTGAAATTCCTAGGATGCAATTAAGTTCGCGTTTATTCTATCCCTACTTTGTGTACGATTATTGGATGGGTGGTGTTGTGGTTGAGTATCTATGGCCGGGAAGACGGAAATTTCTTAATAATTCTTGACGGCGGTGAGCGACGTTAAGTTTGGGTCGAATAAGTATTTTTTGGATTTAGCCATTGCGTCATTATTGCCTGAATTTTTTCTTGTCTTGAAACAATGTTTTGACTTCGGATGGGAATCATTGGGGGTTTTTTTTTTTTTTTTTATGGGTCATGGATTTTGGAATTCACCTGGGTAAGATTGTTTGATATATTTGAGATATTATATCGAAGAACGGACTCTACCTTACCGATAAAGGGTTCGCGTCGCGGGGATACTGCGTCCTTTCTCCAAAGACATTAGACAGGGGTTAATATCGGAATCTCGTTTCTCGGGTTCTTTCGGATTCTCTTTTTTTTTTTTCTTTTTCTTCTTCTCTTCTTTCACAAAGTAAAACAAGTGAGCCTCGAAATGACTGCGCCCGGGGTTAACCCCTCGCTACCTGAAGCGGCTGACTGTTAATACAGCGGCAGGGAGTAGTTCGGGTTTGGGAGGGCGGGAGGGGGGGAAGAGGTCTGATTTCGGAAGGCAAAGAGAAGAAAGGTCCCCGAGACCACGGCAGGCATTACCGACACTTCATTAAGATAGCGGCGACGCATTAATGCCCTCCTTCTTCATCCGTAGAAACGTTACGCCTCGTCTTCGTCCCACCTATGCCGTCTTGACAGTAGAATTCTCCCCCGGGGATTCCAAATATCTCGCTCTAGTACAACCCCCCACCCCTCCCCCTCTCAACCCCCTTATCCATAAGCCCTTATTACCCAATGTTAAAAAAATTTTTTTTTTTCCCTTTACCTTTTCACTTTGAAAAATAAATAACCAGACCCAATACCGCTCGGTCGGTATATAATAATTTCTATTTATCACCGACAACAATAGACATTTTATGCTTCATGCTCCCCGGTACCTTCCATCTTTGCTGGCTGCATTTTTTTACTTTTTTTTTTTTTTTCCCCTAAATCTCTATGATTATTACGTAAACGTCTATGGACCGATGGAGGATGCTGCAGCTGCTCCCACGTGGTCCTCAAGGATAATTAATAATTAGAACGAAAGAGAATCCCGACGTTCGGACTTCTCAATTTAGTGCAAGGAGAGCGAGGGAGCGAGCGCGATGGGGCGTAGACGGGGAGAAAAATATTCCTCGCGAGCAATTTGGCGATGGCGCAGCGGGCAATAACGAAGGCCCTACGAGAAAACAAAGGATCGTTGCTCGGACCAATTGTTGCATTATTCATGTGTTTCTAGCAAGAAGCGATCGTAAGGTTTGCCTACCTCTAGTTCAGGACTTCATCCCTCCGGGCGAATCCTTTGGTTTTTATTCTTTTTCTTTAACCCCACCTCTACCCTCCTGCTCGTTCCGTCCGACCCCCCCACCCCCCTACTCCGTATCGGCGGACTCGCCAAAAACTTCGTCTCGTTTTCATACTCGTCCAGCTAGACGCACCATTAGATGATTCCGCGTACGGCTAACCATTGAACGGGCATTAAATTGCCATTATGGAGATCGGACAGGTATGGGTGTGACGATGGTATCGGTGATAATGGGATTTTGAACAAAAATCTGAAACTTTATAGATATTATTTTTTTGACCTAAAATTATATTTTCGTTATTTTGTTATTTCAGCCTCGAACACGTGGGTCTTATTTATTCGATATACGTGAACAAGGGATGGGCGTATGTGAAAAAAAAAAAAAAATTCTGCCCCCCCCCCCCCCCTTCCCACCATTCCTTCTCTGTTACTCGATTCGGATTTCACGAAGAAGCACGACGTCGCCGTTACTCAACGCAGAGATATCGAAAATCGCGCCGTTCTCTAATTAATTAATATCCCCGCTCTTGGCTTCTTGCGACTATCTCGAAATTGTGGTTTTGCCAATGCGACTTGTCTCTTTGGCGGTACTTTGGCCTTCCCGATAAATATGGAGCAGGGAGGTGGTCTCTCCTTGCCGATTCCTCGAACCACCAAGCGTCGGGACGCCTTTTGGTCTTCCATAAGCAAAAAGATTGTATTGCTCGTGCCCGATGAATACCGCGAGTTGTTTTTTTTTTCTTTTCTTTTTTTTTTCCTTCCCTTTTTCTTTTTTTCCCCAATCGGGCAAAAATTCTACCCGGTATTTTAATCGGTCGGCTCACGGATTCCCTCGTCGAGTCACTCGTTCCTTAATCGATAATATTAATGGGAAATCGAGAACGCGTGTGTCCAGCGTTCTGAATTCTTTCGTCGTCAACGAAAGCACCGAGTCCGTATAAAGTTATCGTACGTCAGATCGACATGACGGATCGGAGAGAAGAAAATTTGAAAATACAATTTTTTCATTAAGATCCTGCATTCGCTTTTTGCACCGCGATCGATCAACGCGCGGTCAAGGATCGTGATTTTTTTTTTTTTTTTTTTTTTTTTTCATCCTCGATTGAAATTATCATCCGTGATCCGTCTGAAAAATCTTTCGTTTCTTCTCGCCATTGAAATCGCTCGTTCGAAAAATCGCCGTATCCACTCACCGTCAATGCCTAAGCCATTGCGATCAGGCTGCGCGAATAATTTCATTGGTCAATTCCATTCGATCTCGCCGGCAACAGTAAGACTGCATTAAATTGCATCGTTAAGCCATCCGATTCGCGATCCACGTATTCACGTTGTATAATCTGATCCTAGCCAAGTGTATAGGCACCCGTGTTCACTCTGTACTGATTGCATGTCGGTACGTATCGAACGATTGAAATGTTTTTTTTTTTTTTTTTTTTCACTTTTCTAATATTCACCATAGCGCAAGTTCTTCTTCGACTGGCATTGAAGGAAAATATTTTTCGGAAATCTACAGGCCGTTCCGATCGTATATGCTTACGTTATGCATGCCTGTGGAAATGTAATGGGGGCAATGGGTGGGTGGGGTCGGGGGGTGGGGGAAGGGGTATACCTAGATGGAAATGTACAAAAATACACAGTACAGTGCGATGAACTCCACGTGTAAGTGTTTTTTTTTTTCTTTCTTTTTTCCGAAGCAGCTGTACTATGGTCCGTTTGAAGTTTTTTTTTCTTTTTTTTTTTCTTAAAAAAAAAAGCCTTTCGATGCGTCCGTTATTGAGATAATTAATTAGCATATAAATTATTCTCGTAAATTTGTAGAAATAAGCTAATCGTCGATTAGATTCACCGCAACGTAATTGTTTGCTGTACAAAGCTGTTTAATATTTTTGACTTTTGTCAATTTTCGACGACGTCCCATCCAAGATGGCTTCGTTATAGAGGAAGACATTAACGTTGGCGTACCATGAAAGCTGTATATATATATATAGATCTTTTTTATCACTCAGGAAGCGGGACAATGACGTAGTTATAATTTGCGATGAATTATTTTGCTATTTGATTCAGTTGAGAAAGAAAAAAAATCACTTTTTTTATTTCAAAAAAAAAATTTTTTTCTTATTAATTTTTAACTCCCCCTACCCTCCCCTTCATCTACGGGTATATGAATATCCGTAAGAAGAATATTTACCAAACACGAAAGACACGTGTGCACGCAGATACACGTGACTTCTGCTGTCATGTCGATCCAATAGAAATTCAAATGTCCAATCGATACTTTTATCCCCCCCCCCCCGCCCACCCTCGAGCGCAAAAAAAAATATGTAACTAAATCAGGCAAACGATCGTTTGGAATGCAAAGTAATTTATTTAAATTGGAATTTCGAAAAAAAAAAAAAAAAGTGTTTCTAGGTGCGAGACACGCCTATATCGGCCAATTAGCAAAATAACGTAATCCATAACCCAATTAGCAGAAAAAAGACACGTACATAGGAGAGGATCGGTGTCAGGTGAAATACAATGTCGAGTGACGTAAAATCATTCGATCTGCCGTATATTGACAAGTGAGTTAAAATTAATTACTCCATAAGCCGTAAAATTGCATTACGAGAAGATGACGAATGTTCGACGCGAAAATTTGGCAAGGGCAATGTTGTCATTTAAATTCGTAAGTTTCGCCCTACGTCCGTCTCCTCCCTAGCGCCTAACTCGTATACCAGCTGATCGAGCGTGCACGATAAAATACGCACGTGTTATCGTCCCACTAGAAGCTAATAGAATGAAAATCAATAGGACAAATCTCTCGGATCGATTCACCCGTTGAACAGAAAAATACGATCTTACCTGTCAGCTCCACGTGCTGACGGAGTCGCCACGCTCGGTTACCCGGTATACGCACGTTCCTGTATATCTATAAGTATATAGGAGCGGTTAAGAACGATCTCGATTTAAAGGTTACAGGTTGCCGATAAATAATTCGAAGTATCCGTGCGCCGATCCCCGCGCTCTATCCTCGTCATGGCTCGTTTACCGAGACTCTCCGTGCTCGCGGCTAATAAGGAATTTATGGTCCTCGTTACGCCGGGACCATAGTTTCTACGAATTAATGACGATTACACCGGGCATAACGCGCGCGGTCTCCTCGGCTCTCCTGTCCGAAAGGTAAAAACGAGAAGACCGTCGCCTGCCCCTCCGGTACGTACGAAAACGATTAAATGAATTCATGAATAACTTAAAAATAATTTCGGCGCACCTGGAGCCCCCGGAGCCTATAATGTACGCGTATGAAGTAAACAGCAATTCTCTTGGCTGTCTTCCCACTACCGAATCGCGCACCTTTTTTTCATTTTATTACCCACACGCACGACCGTTGCCAGTGTGCCCGGTATACGTGTATGTACCGTGTGTGCACGTTGGAGCCACGTAAACTCGACTTATCGATGCTTCGCGCTAGCCTCGAATACGCCTTGCTATATTAATTCGACTAGTCGATGATCGCATACTTGCTCAAGAGGATATCGATACGTTTGACGTATAAAGTCGTAATGGTCACCGCGCGGTGCTTCGCCGTCCACGCCTATGAGCTTACGCGGCCTTACGATTGGCTACGACGATGGTTTATGTGATACCGTGGAAATTTCGTAATACGCGGACATTTTGAAATTTCGTATATTTCTCGATGTTGGACGTCGAGGAAAAAAAAAAAAAATGTCTATCTGAACCCGATAGCGAAAGGTGCATGTACACTTAGCAAGTAAAAGTAAAGGAAGCAAATGAATTGGACGACGGGTAACAAGAAACACGCGCACGTACGTAAGACTCGTCGAAGCGTCGAAAAATCGAGTCGAAATGTCGAGTGAACCGTTAATGAAGATAAAAATCAAATGCGTTACCCATAAAGCGAACGTCTGGAATTTTAAATTCGGGAGGACATAAAAACGTACTAAAGCATGCCGAGCCACCAACACGTTTATCGTGGTAACCCGTGTACACGGCCTATGGTGACTGCTGTTCCTTTCTCCGTGGTACCAGCCGTGTAGCGTAAGGATGCTCACCGCTGACGTCACGGCAGTCGAGAATGCGGTCAGTCGGGGCTCCACTGTCTCCGTTCCCAATCACGCGCCGCATCGTTCACCCTTTTCCTCCCTTGTGCCGTTCGCACTTATCTCGTCCTTGGGTTCCTTCCGTTGCTTTGCTATCGTTCGATATTTAACGTCGCGTCTCAACGCGATCCTCGTTTGTCAAGTTTCTCGACGACTCGTCGTCACGGCCCTTGGAACTTTGCGAAGGATCGACGAATCACCTGACCACGTGGAGCTTGGGTCGACGATGGCTGCTACGTTCGCTTGCTTGGTGCTAGATTCCATGTACGAGGCGTGCACTAGGGTCTATCGGGTATACGCGTGTACAGAGGCTAATAGACCGGAAGTGGGGGATACACGTCTTAATCCACGGCAGTGAGATTGGGGCCTTATGCCCCGTGTAAACTGGCACTGCAGCAGACGCCATCTTTAGTCCAAGTTTATTAAGGCAGCTCGAGGATCTCCCTCCCCTCCCGGTGGCTTCCGTTCGCATGAGTCGTCACGCTCGAGTGACTCGTCGACCGCGCGGAAAAGAGACAATCGCCTTAGGGAAAATTAATCGGCGGAAATACGAAGGATTAAGTACCGTTTCGTGGATAAGTCGTTTGATACACCCATTGCCGTTCGACCAGGTGTAAAGTGCCTGCGGTCCAGAATGTGTCGTCGGAGATCCCTAAGAGCTTCCGGGTAAACGTATATGTTGGGACTGGGTTGAACGGGATGAAAGAAAAGAGAAACGATGGTTGAGGGTCAAGAGAAAAAATTATTAAAAAAAAAACACGAAATAAGGGCGCAACAAACTTGTCGTAGGTATGTGGAGCAAGATCAGGATAGAACAGCACGAGCAACTGGGTCCACGGATTTACGGCAGCTGACGTTCCAACGAGGCGTGATCGGTAGGCTGGGGTGAGCGATGTAGGGTTGGTGGGGGCGGGGGAGCAGGGGCACGCGCCACTGACTCGGAAACAACCCTTTCGCTATTCGATCCTGGGTTATTTTAAGTTTTCATCGTTGACGAGTTTGTACGCGCCGGCATGCGCTTGGTCATCCCTTAAGGTTTTCAATGTGACGGTGATTAGGGGTTGTCGCGTATAACGATGATCCGACATTAGGAGAAGGGATGAAAATATTTAATCGGCCGTGCTGCTCGTTCGGGATAGAAATTGTCGATGGTTGTAATTTACGTTTGGTTATGTCGTATATATGTTGGGATTGGAATATTTAATAGGTTAGGTTGGTACGACGGCAAAGAACAAAGATTCCACCCGGTCGTAATAACCGGCGATGGTCCGAGCAGGAACTCGTAGGCAGGCAACTACTTTGGAGTTTACCCATAATGCCTTGGCGCGCACCTACATAAATCTAGTGGGTCCCAATATACGCGTGTAACTCCTGGCGCAAGGCCCCATAAGGCCTCTGTGCCATTGGTCGAGTTCTCTTGAATTCTCGGACTCTCTCTCTCTCTCTCTCTCTCTCGTATATCGAGAGAGCGAGTGAGTTCCAGTGGGTCCTTGCTGCTGCGGTTTAGTCAGTCCTCATCGTCAGGCCCCTCTTTGTTTCGTGGTTTCCTCACTTTATACCTGGCCGCTCGAGTTGTTGCCCGGATGAAATTATTGGGGATACACAATTTTTCTTCGCCCACTGTTTGGAATCCCTTTGCCCACCCTCGCTATATACGCGTCACCCTCGCACCTTGGCCCTCATACCCAACTCATCCCTCGTAAGGCCCCGAGATCCCAGAAGCGGCGGGCATTGTTGTTGGACTGTAATTTTTTCTTCGATCCTCTCCCTTCACCCTCCCCTTACACCACCACCACCGTCGCCCCTCTTCTCTTTCTTCTTCTTTTTCTCAAAGAAAAACTCATTAGATCGCTCCTTTCGCCGATCGATTCACCAATCGATCTCTCGAACCTTACTCTAACGTATTGTAATCAAAAATGGCTGCCCGCACCTCACGAACACGAAAACACACATCAGTGCATACCAGGTGACTACCAAATAACAGAGTCCCTCTCGGTCTTTCATTTACGAGTTAATTCGATAGATCGATATACGGTATCGATAATTCGTGCCACGAGAATATATATATATATATGGGCCGGATGGCTTCATACGCAGTGACGCTAGGGGCCTTACAGTCATCGTGTAAGAGGATCTCGGAAATCGTCGAGTGGCTCCAGAGAAACATGAGAGAGAGAGAGAAGGAGAAACGACAAAACCGATATCCAAAGACCGGTAATTTGGTCGTCCGTCAGATGGCGCCTTCGTGACCGGCTAACATTACCGAGTCAAATCGGTTCGAAATTCAAATTCAAATGCGCCCGCGCTACCCATATACATATCCATAGCTCGCGGCTGCTTTTCTCCTAAAACCGTTTTGATTATACTCATTTCGCCGGCAGTCGACTGTGGCTCCCCGATCGCGAGTCCGTTTGGCCCTGCCTATGCCCGAGCTGCTTCCCTGTCTCTTCCTCCACGAGTCTCTCGTTTTCCCTTTATGCTCCATCACGTAAACAGGAGGAGCCCACACCCCTCCACTCTCCATTCTTCCTGGAAATCGTGCCCTCGACGAGTCCGATAGATACAGCAGATGCCAGACCGGAGTGTTGCGCCGCCACGTGAGCGTTCGCTACCAGAAGAAGTGATATTTTTTTTTTTTTATATATTTCTCTCTATTTACGTAAAACCAGACACGCGCCATTTAAATCTGCGTTAAGGACGTAGTCGTTGACGCGTCACAGGAGGCCATCGTACGAAATGGGATGTTGGTCGGTACAATCGATGCCTGCATGTTAATGCCGCACGGTCGTTCACGCGTGTCTACGTAAAACTCTGTTGCAATCTTGACGCTAATGCTGTACCAAGTGTCTCAAGTCTTATCTCATTGCTGTGTGCAACGTTAATTGCGCATAAACACGTTTCAGCGACATTGTAACGACTCGCGACGCCAGCTATGCAATTGTCAGCGCTACGTATGTCGTTTCATTTGCGATTGTAATTATACGCGTCGTCTCGCTCGTCGTCTCGCCTCTAGCAGGTTTGCCGCACAGCGACTAATGCGACTGCATAGTCTATTGCTCGGCCGTCGGTCGCTCGCATGCGAACTGTCGTTGAAACGTCGTGTTTTCGAGTGGTTGGCGCATTGGATTTTTTTCTTTCCTTTCCTTCGATTGACGGAGTCACGTATAGCGGGGCAACCCCCGGGCGTCACCCTGGGAAATATTTAGCCGTGCCGATTTCTGCCGGCACACCGAGTCTCGGTACTACCTGAGGCGAAGCTCGGTGGGTTTACACGTTTGCGCGCCATATTTGAAATCGCCGGCGTAATCTGACGACGTGACCGCGCGTCACGTACGCGACGAGACGGCTGCTGCTGTATTGCGTGACTTTTGGCAGCCTCGTTGTCGGGACTTTGAGAGGAGAAAGGACGAAAAAACGTGAACCCCACGCCGCTCGAGTCTACCAGTGTACATACAGGCGAGGGTGGCGATACGTACGGTACTCGCATCTACCCTTGACGTTCATCCCCCATTCCTCTCTTTCTTGCTACCACGTGGCTCACTCTAACCCCTCGGTTCTCTTTCAATGCCAGGCGTCATTGGCCATTGGCAGGATGAGTCGAAGCTCCCTATGGGGATTTTTTGGTACCTACCGACCAAGTGGGGGAGGGTGTGCGGTAACCACATGTTGCTCGGACCTCTTTGTTAGCGCGCGCCGATTTCTAGAAACGATACGGGACGCCTGCGTGTTTCGAAAAATCATCCAGCCAATCCCGTACCCCATTTCACTCTCGTTCGAACCCTCGAAGCTTTTCAGTCTTTCGCCTTCGTCCTGGTATCACTGCACGAGGAAGCATTATGCATTATTATTATTATTGTTGTTGTTATTTAATACCACGCGTTCAATAATTCTTATGTGTTGGGATGAAATATATATATATATATAACCCAATCGCTCTTGGAACTTAACCCGTCTTTTTTTTTTGGGTGGGGGGGGGGGAGATCGTAACTTGGGCATTGCTAAGAATTTTTATGGGGTTAGGTTCTTAGCCATGGTATATCTCGTGTACTTTTGTTGGTCTAGGCTTTGGTAGGCCGTAAGGATCTTTGGATTTGACTTTGCAGTTGCTGCGCTGCGCAGCATCATCATCATCCTATGGACCCCGAAGATCCTTTACGCGCGGCGTGTTTAACTTGGCGAGGAGTGCCGGGAGTGGGGTGCGGAGAGTCGGGGAAGGGGGGAGAATAAGTGAGGAAGAGAGAGAGAGAGAGAGAGAGTGAGTGTGACTGGTAGAGAAGAAACTGGGCAGGAGAGAGGGCCAGTAAAAGTGACGAGGGTATGATGTTCGCTTTAATATCCACCAGCAGGTATATATTCTCACTGACTCTTGCTGGCACGTTCTTACGCTCTCTCTCTCTCTCTCTCTCTCTTTCTTTCTATCTTTCTCTTTCTTATATACTATTCGTCGTCGGTAACGTCGACGATGGAAAACGTGATGGTGGCTGCACGGCAGCGCGTGGGAAAACTGCGAGGTACCAATACGTGGGACGTGCGACGAAGTGAGATAAATTTTTTCGGCATCTTACTTCGAGATCTTGGAATTTCGTGGGGGGGGGGGGGGTTGGTATGTCCGATTATTTTTGTTTTTCGTGTTACTTTTTTTTTCTCCCTTTGAAGGGCCGGAAGGAACTTTTTGGAAAAGTCCGAAGACGCACTTGTCAATATCGAGTGCCACGTGGGTACTGAAGGTTGTCACGTGGGATCCTCGAACGCCAAGGCAAATGAGATCCGCATTGAAAATATGCAACGAACGCCAAACGGGGACCTAACGATGTACTGGCTCCGGTCTCGATCTTGGATGAAATCGTGTCCGGCTCCTTGATTCGGTAACACGATTCAAGCGTAATTCGGTTAAGACAATGTGATTTCTATCTGTATAAACGAGATACAAATTTCTTGGACGAGCAGCGATTATTATAATGCGAGTCGATCTCTATAGGCGCCCCGTTATGGCGATGCCGTGTGGACCCCCGGTTATACGAGCACTCGAGCGTGTCGTTACATTTGGGCCTTGGCGTAATCTTCCATCTACAACGACACGAGGCTCTGCTCACATTATGATGCTCCGCGCGAGGAAGCCGCCAGATTGGATTTTCGAACTTGACCATATTTTCTCCTATCCCCCTTTATTACGTTGTATACCAGTTTCTCGTATGTTGCCGAGATGCCTTGGGGCGGGGCCCAATACGCATTTTCAGGCGACCGATGGATCACGGTCCGTCGCGATACGGGCCCAAAATAATTTCAGTCTGTTACGATTACAAGACACTCGATTCCGTAGGAGACACGAGTGACCCCGAAAGGGTCAAGAAATGGGACTCACGTACCTGTACGGGATATATGTGACAATGGCTACGAAATAGCTGTTGGGACCGATCGGGATCTGTCGTGGCCTCATCTTCCCCCCCTCCAAAAAAAAAATACCCTCGTAGAGTTGAGTAAATAAATAAATAATTTTCACGGCGTCCTACGTCGTCGTAAATAAATAAATAACCGGGTTTTCTTGCGTCTGACCAATAGGTCCCATATCTCTTTGTTCAGGGCCATGCGCGTCGCACGTTTTCTTGGGCCCGACGCGAGGATTAGACACGCTACACTAAACCGAGAAAGAGGAGTACGGTTGCTGAATGACTACCGTAGTGCGCGCTAGGTCTGCGGGTCTTTGCGGGATTATGTCCGCCATTACTTTTTATTGTTTCTCTGGGACCCAAGCGGTACACTGGGTCAGGGGAAATAGTGTCGGGGAGAATACGGGTGGGTAAAAAGAAAAGAAACGAGAGAAAAGAAAACTAGGGGAAAAAAGAATAGGGTGGGAGAACCAAAGTGGGACTTGTGTATCTCCTAAGGATCTACGTGCATTTTCACTTAGCCGGTACACGATACCCGAGATCGGGGGGCCTGAAAGTAATATGGCGGAGGCTGGATCATTAGTAGCAAATGTTCCAAGAGTATCTTCGGTCTGACCTCTCATCCCTTCCTTTTTCATAAACCCAAACCCACCATAAGCCGCCGTAACGATCCTTCGGTCCATTGCTAATTTGATTCATCGACGTGGCTCAGGCACCCGTTGGGCCCAATTGCAATTTCTCTTTATTTCGTGGTTTTAATTGTGTTTTGAATTTCTTGGTCGGTCGATGTTGAAAAAATAAATTAAAGAAAATCTAGACAGTCTAGCCGGACCGAACGGTGGGATAAAATATTATATTTTCCACCCCTCTCTCGCGACGCCCTCGATGTGCCGGGAAGAGTCTGCTCGAGAAGGCCCAATGCATCATCTTTAGGCGACCGGCGTCTCGGAGATAATTGCCGGGCCTTCAATTAACGACTGTCAGCTTTTCGACGGGACTGTCATTTTTTCGTTTCACTAAAATTTATCTAAAAAGATCGGCAAACGATACACTACCTGGGCCCCAAAGCTAACCACCCCTCCTCCCACCCGGGTCCGGTCTGTCTTCTCATCCCCCGATGACCCATCTTCTAGGGTTACAGCCGAGTGTGGAATTCGTAGAGCGTCTTTACAATCTTTTTTTATTTTTATCTTTTTTTTTTCTCTTCTCTTTATCCGTAAACGTTTTTCGATAAGCGATTTGTTCTTTTCTTTTTTCCATCCCCCCATTTCTGTACGTGCCGGTCATTTTCGATTGCGCCGATTTATCAGCAGGCTTTCTACTCGAATTTCAGGAAAGATTCAACGGCAGACCTAACATCACTAAGGAACCTTGCGACACGCTACAATTAGTCAATCTCTGCGTACCACAAAGAACGACTGTACTTGTAAGTAATCTCGGTAGAGAGAAAAAAAAATTGCAGACAAAAATTGAAAAAAAAAAAAATTGAAAAAATTTTTTGCTTAAACGCACTTTTCTTGCGATACAACCAACACGCCTTGCATACACGGCTCGCACCTAATCACTATTTAATGATCTTACGTCACTTTCAATTAGTTGTGTCGTACCCGAGCACTCGATATGCACATAAATTGATTGATTAGCGTTAAATGCAAGGAAAAGTGAAAGAAAAATGAAGATACACGATATCTTTACTTAGGAAAAGTGGTATAACTTACAAGGGATGGTTACTATTATACCAGTGACGTATGTATGTATGTACGTATAATCGTTGACGATGTCCTTAAATGGATTCGCGGTACCATACAATGGGCCTAACGAGGGGCCTTACCGACACTTTTCAAAATGAAAAGTCCCGGAGGCTAATGACGCGGCCTGTATTTTCTGTTTTCTCTTTCCACGACTTTCCCTCCTTTCCATTCAGGTGTAAATTTTCATCGGTCCCATTTTCTCGTGAGCTCAAACGAGCGACTAAGGCCCCGTTCGCGCTAACGTCGACATCTTTTTTTTTTTTTCCCTCCCTTATATCGCAGCGAATCGACATCCCTTCCGGCAAATTAGCGAGTTCCTCGTAACACGCATCCGTTTACGCACACGCACTAAGCAGCTGCCCCTCTTATCTTTAGACGTCTATGCGTGTGTGCTTTGGGACTTACGCTACTAGCGCAATGACGGCTGCACGCCCAAATGGGCCGGAGAGACGGCTGCAGGACGAGGTGCAGGATCTCTTTGTCCTTTACGAAGATCCTTGCAGCACTGACCTGCTGCTGCATTGGCGTAGGCAACTAGGTGCCCGAATATATACGTAAGGCCCAAAATATTTTTGCTCACTGAACGTCACTGAAAAAATTTTTTTCTTTAACAGACAGGAACTCCGTGTAGCCTCCGCCAATGTCTGACTTATTTTTCTCGCAATACGACAGGACTCTCGATCTCTAACCTAGAGAGAGGAAAGTGAACTGGCGAACTGGTTGGCTTTTGGATCCTGCAGTCCCGCTGAGTTGCGGTTAACTTCTGCCGGGGCCCCAAGGATCCTGGGGCCCGTACACATTGTTACACCGATCGCCAGTTTGACAGGTCCCTCTCTGCTAGGTACTACTTCCATCTCTTATCCCTCTTCATCTTCTACGTATTCGTATATCTATATATATACCAGCAGCCTTCTAGGTACGACGCATGCATGGGCCCTGCAACAGATTAGTATTTGGAATTAGGATGCCGTTTGGGGCCTTATGGGATTCTTTGTTGGGACATGAAAAAGTCAAGCTTCTGAACGAATTTCGATCTCTGGACACTTGGAAGATTAAAGGATTAAGGTAATACGTAAAAAAAAAAAAATGATGAGTTATCGAATTTGGATTTTTGAAAAAAATTTTTTTTTTCTCTAATACTTGCTGGAAATTATTATGGACCAAAAATTAAGGGTGCCCCCGTTCAAGTGGAGTGGTCGAGGGGGTGTTTAGCGTTCGTTGAAAATATAAAACTATGCGGCGGGAGACCTGACGCTGAAGAGGGTCAGGTGAAATCTCCTTTGACTTTTGGGCCCACTTGCTGAACAACCCCCTTGGAAATATTTATTCCGTCGCATGTTTCTGGATCCCCAGAATAACCTAACCTCTTAGCACGCAAATGACTTCGCTCACGGACACTGGACTTTCTCGTGAGCAGACACGACGCTCGGGTTGGGGATGTCCCGCTCACCAGGGGTAACAGTCCCATCCCCCTCCGTTACCAAAGTAACGATCTTTTTCACCCCCCACCCCCTCATGCAAATCTACACCCTTCTCCCATTGTTCGCAATCCGCAAAAGAGGATATCTTTCGAAAATGCGAAAGTTAAGCCAACCAACCCCTCCATCCCCATCATCCAGTTGGCCAAAGTCCCCATAGAACGAACCACGGGGATGTTCCTCTAACCCCAATACTTGACCGTCTCTTCTCTTGGACCGGGTACGTCCATTGTTGTAAATCTCTTAAAATAACGCAGAGGGTATATGGAATTTAGCCACCCTCAACCCCTCGACTTTTCACGAGACTTCTCGGAGTTTTGCATTTTTAATTTGCGATAAGATCTTCCCCTGCCAGCCTGAGAGGCTACCCACCCTGAGCGCCATTCCACTCGGGGATGACTTGACAGGCTGTTTCTTCGTGCCGAACTCAAAGAGCTTTCTCACCCTTAGCAGTCCTCTTGGCCATTGCGTCACTTAGGCCAACCTTGGCCTGGAACATTTCTCTATGAGCGTATATACATATACACACTCGTGCAGGGTGCGTCATGTGGGACGCCGTCTTCGTTATACGGCAAGCTTTTATTTCATCCCCCAGCGCTACGGACTTTCCTAGATCTCGGTCAGCCCTCGAGGATGACTGAGTGCTTTTCACCTTGGAGAATTCATCTTCCTCCTTCTAGCCGCGTCTACCTCTTGCCACTTTCGTGGAATCCAAGCGGCAGTGCCATTGGCCGCGACGGCGCAGCCACCAGGGCAATTTGCGATCTCAATAAAGTGCAGCCAATTCCACGAGCGTCGGCGTCGTTTCAGGGGAAAAAAAAAAAAAAAAAAAAAAAAATTGACAAGTGGCACCTGACGGTACACAGCGCCTCTATTGGACGTAGGAAGTACAGGGTGGCATATCGGTGAAGGCAGTAAAATATTGTTGGAACGATGGTCAGGGAAGAGGGGTTGGAGAGGACAAAGGGGAATGAAAGCCGAAAGAATAGAGGGGTGAAAAAAAAAATGCGTAACTTCTTTGTGAGGATCGGTTGAGACGATGCGGCCGATCCACAATGCGGGCGCTAATGTCCACTCACCTGACGGGGCCTTAGGAGCCTGGGTGTGTTTTAGCGTTTTACTACGGTCATAATGCCTTTTTGTGAAGACGGCCGCAGGTAGGGGAAGTAGACGCCGCGCAAAGAGGGATGCCAAGGTAAGAGGGTATAAGGCCCCGAGTGGGAAACCAAGAGATTTGGGACTTGCGCGATCACGGCAAATACGCTTCTCGTGAACGTTCGACTCTCCGTCCCTCCTCTAGGCTCTAATGTCACTTTTCGAGCGGGCCCATTGTTGGGGCCCAATTAGAACTCTACCAGGAATCTCTATCCGCTCGTTCATCATTGCTTTCGTTTCATTCCAAGACAATTACAGTACATTCGGACTGTACCTAATTTTAAGTACAGTCCCAGAGTGCATCGCGTCGATATACCTGGGACTTCCTGCCCATTGAAAATTCTTATTTGAAATGATAATAGGAAGGAAATCGAAATGAAGATTGCGTCTTCCTCTTCGACTCGTTCTATCAGTTTACGTCAAGTCACTAATTCGCGGAAATGAAAAGTCTACGTCCTGGGTGGTCGCTTTTCTGGTTGGCAATACTGGCTCTCCTTTTTCATCATCCGTAAATGGACCATCTGCCATATACGACGAAAATTTCACAGATATATCTCTAAATTGTTAAGATCCATTCTCTTTCGAACGAAGAATAACACGTGGTCGTACCAATTACTTTATTTTTAAAAAATCTAAAACTATATATATATATGCACATATGCATATATACATACATGCATGTACACGTTGTCTAATCTGCACGACAATTCCTCAACAGTTTTCAACAATGGCTCGTTAATTCTGCAGAACGTTATAAGCCGCAGCGACCAAGAGTCTTTGTGCAATTCGTAAAACGCCAAGGATGTCCAAAGTCTGGTACCTCAAAGAGATGGAAGTGAATTATAAGAAAGAGAGAGAGAGAGAGAGACCAAACAAAAAGATCGAAAACGGGTTAAAACAATAAACAAAGCAGAAATGCACTCGAGCAATTATAACTTCACGATATCCAAAGATACGAACGATCCAACGTTATTATATTTGAACGAGGCCTCATGCTCTGCGCCACCATGAAACACAGCCTGGCTTTGCAACATTCGGGCCTCATTGTGCCTCAGCTACTTCAAACTCTACTCGACTCTTCATTCCATTGCAGTATATACATAGCTTATAGCCAACTCTTCGTTCTGCCTTCTCACTCTCTCTCCATCCCTTCCCCTTTCTCACTCTCGCTCACTCACTCGCCCCCCCTCTTGACTTCTCCCGTATAGCCGTGCGCTAAAACAAAACGAAAGAGTAGCGTACGGCGCTCAAGGAGAACGACTATGAGGCCTAGGAGGCCCCGGACGCCATATTGCAAACAACAATTGAAACCGTTGCGCCAAGCAACGTCCCGTCGGCACTCTGGTCTCTATGTATATACGGTTATATATATATATATATATCATGAGCCTAAATATAGTATTTGTGTGGTCTGATTTATTCATGCCTCTAGACGATTAACGATAATCATTTTCGTACAGCGCTAGTGTACTCGTACGATGACGTTTGGGATGTCTGAGCTTTTGCTTAATTTTTTTGATCTCCTTTTTTTTTCTGAACGGAGGCATTTTACGTGGAAACACAAGTTCTCTGCACGGACCAGATCGAGAACCTGGTGGTGTGCAGAGGCTCTGTGCCGAACAAAGAATGTATTTGGCGCATGTTTCACGGAGAGAAGGAGGGCTTGGCATGCTGGAGTAGACTTGGTAACTCGATGCTACCGACACTGGCCACCAGTGCAACATTGGGCCTTATACACTGGAGGATTGTTACACCAGTTGGGTTCTGTACGGAACCCGAAATCCTGTATGGTTCTCTTTCGCTCTCTCTCTCTCTCTCTTTCTCTCTCTGTCTTCCTTACTCTGTCTTACTGCTCTTTGACTATCTGCTTGTAATTGCTCTCGCTCTTGGAATATTCACGTATCAGTCCCACCTCTTAACGTAATTGCAATTATCGGCTACAGTTGACAAATCGTGTTGTCGGATGTGGATAAAAATGGAACCGACCAACGGTAGACCCCCTGGTCTTCTCCTAACGATTTTTAACCAACTTAATGTGTCGCCCGTGAGTGCGAGAGAGACGGAGCGCTCGGCGCTCTTGCGAGTAAGACAGAGACGGAGCTAGGTCACAGCTGAAAAATTTGATCCGTTTCGTCAAAACGAAGAGTACTTAACAATTTGTCATTGTGTTAATGAATATTTTCAAATTGATGAGATACGTGTGGATTTTTTTTTTAATTCACGTTCTTAATCTTTCGGGAAATCCAATTGAAAAAATCGTATGAAGTTTAGGTAAATTTTCTTTTTTTTTTCTTTTTCTTCTTCGATCCATAAGAAATCGAGCGCCACGTGCGTGCGTGCTGGCAAACGATATTGGCTTCTACGTATTATGGCTATTGTCTTATGGTGTTTTTGAAAAAGTGGTATAGGCGCAAGGGGGCCAGGTTAGGAGCACGGCTATTCATCCTTGGACGGCATAGGCACCATACGATATGATTGTATGTGTATGGTGGTTTGCTGCGGTGTGGTACCTATGGTGTGGTATGGGGTCTGCCGGTGCCCTGACCTTGACTAGGCCCGAAGTTGAGGTGGGTTGAGGTGATTCGTGGTGGTGGTGGTGGTGGTGGGCCCTATGCCCCTTTGCCCGCTGCCACCATGGGGCCCTGTAGTTCTGCATTCGCAGACTCCTCCATCAAGGACATCACAAAAAGTACATTAGACGAAAACACGTTGCCATTATACGCGGCGCACCGCGAGCCAAACTCTACGTCTGCAACCGACCGCCATCACCAAAAGCACCATTACCACCGTACCAGGGGTACCAATACTATACCGTGTGCCACCTAACAACACCATCCCAACTTACGGGGCTCTATCTTCTTGTCTTTCTACGACTACGTGCACCTACCTTTTGATTAGGTCGCGCTCGCGACCAACTCTACTTAACGGCAATCCTAATGAGGATAATTAATATATATATATATGTTTTTCATTTTTTTTCAAAATCATCGATGATTTTACTAGAAGCTCTAAAAGAATACGTGTCATGGAATTTAGTCATTTGGTGGTTGAAAAAAATATTTTCCAAATCGTATATATAGACTGACGCATACAGGGTGGAATGAATTGAGATTGATTTTTTTTTTTTTTTAATTTATATCTAAATAATTTGCGTGCCAACGTTTACCAGGCGTACGTCATCGTCGATTGTCAACTGGGCCTTGAGGAAGTTTATAGGGAATATATAGGTTCGACCGGAATTTCGGTAGAATCCGCGTTAACGGATTACCAAGGGAAAAAAAAAGGAATGACGCGTCGAAAAAAAAAAGAAGAACGAGAGATAGGAGAGCGTGAAAAGAAAGATAAAAATTTGTATCCTGACTCCGGGCAAAACGCTCTTTCTCGGGAGACCATTAGTTACGCTCGAAAATTCACTATCGAGATTCGCGCGGCTTCGAACGCGCCTTTACTCGCCTTATTTCGGGGCCCCGGTGGTTGTGCACCTTACCACTCTCAAGATCAAGGCCACGTCTCAGGAGATGACTGGACCCTTTAAGCGGCGTGTACCACTTCTTCGTACAGTCGGAGTCTCGACTTTTCTACCTTGCCGTTTTTTCCCTTTATTTCGCTTTATTGTTGTTGTTATTATTATTTCTTTCTTCCTTCCATTTCCCTTCGTCCTAACCATCCCCTCCCCTCTCCATGAACACACACACACACAGGCCCAGGAACAAAAATCTTTCTTCCAAGAAAATACCTCCTAGACTCATTCTCGTTTCTTCCAGTGCGCATCTACGGATAAAGTAAAACCACCCACCCAATCACCATATAGGTTTCGCTCCTATCCCAGTTTCTATTATTGTCCATTCAAACAATAAAGAGACACTTTTTTTCATTCTCCTTCACGTACAATTCTACTTGGCGTCCATTAAACGTTAAGTAATTCGCTCACCTACACGTGGCTCGTGACGCCTCCGAAAAAAAAAAAAAAGCGTGAATTATCGTCGTATTATCCCACACGTGGGTAGCGCGAGCAGAACATCGGCTTATTCCTAAGACGAGAGCGAACAATCGCACTGGCACTTATTATCATACGTGACGCGATGTTAACTGATGCAACGTATGGTCACGCGCGACACGAACATTCCTCACGGCAATACAAAGTTAGGAATCTTCACAGCGTTAAAGTTTCATCTCGCTGTAACGGCGAGTCTCCTCGACGAATCCGAATGAAAGGTGTGTGGTGGGGGGATGAAGAAAAAATCAAAATTCAATTTCGACATTCACACCGATCATTACGGATAATTCACACATGCAAGCAACTAACCCATACGTTAAAGTCGATCGTTAATTGTCACTATCTATTTTCGTAACGACCATCATCAAGCCACATTCGAGAGTAACTCGATGTATTTTTTCCTCTCTCTCTCTCCTTTTTCTCTTCTTTATCAAAAATCGTAACCCGCACGCGAACCAACACGCGCGCTCGTCTAACGTCCCGAGCGCTGCTCTTTAATTGTATTATTTAGCGGCCGAGTGATTTGTGCGACGGACGAGGGAAGAATATGAGGGAGCAGGTTTCCCTATATGGCTGGCAACACCTCCACAGGTCATTCTTTTCATGAAAGTTGGCTATGCGTACTTAGGTTACACCCACATATGATACTTTTGGTTATAGATTCACTATATATATATATATACAGATACCATATATGATAAACATACAGTCATACAGGATTCTAATATCAATTTAGATTCGTCACTTAGTAATGCTGTAAATGATTGAATTTTTTAAAGCCGAGGATGCCCAGCCTTAGCTGTATTAAGAAATATGTGAAAAAAAGTATTTTAATACGGAACCAGTCGTAGCCCGCGGACGCGTATATGGAAAAAGTATGTGTGACGAATCAGTGCCAATTACGGTTAACGGTATCGCAACTATATCTATGTCTATGGCTACGCCTATCATATCGAAAGACCATCGATTGGGCATAAGTCGCGTGTTAAACGCGTTACGCGATCACAATAAAGGCCCATGGGAGTATGAAGTTGTCGAACGAGACGTAAGACACCTTATTGACAAATGATAGGGTAAAGCCCTGAGCCAGACCGATCAGAAGCAACGACCGACAACGTGTAAATAAATTGATAAAGCGCCAAGTCATCTCTCACGATCGGATGACTTGGCGTCGCTATCTTTTCTCCGCTCGACGCCAGCCGACATGTGTATTGCTGTATGTACATACGTGTGTCTATCGGTGTGTACAATCGAGAGCATCGAATGGAAAGTCCGAGCGCGACTGTATTCGTTATAAGGGGGATGATAGCAGTTGCATCGATTGTGAGTGGGGGAAAAAAAAAAATTTTTTTTTTTTTTTCAAAATTATAAATATCCCTAGTCCATATTGAAATCCATAAGTAATGAACGTACGCGCAGAAGCACCGACCAATGACCGTTCATCGAAGGCGCGATAAATGATAAAAAAAAACGACATAGGCCACACCCACATTTTATTTATCGTAACTCGGCGAACGGCCAGGGTTAGAGGGGAGTTCGGGGCAATTCGTAAAAAAGTCCTTGGCATTAAATATGTTAATGTCCGCGGATACGATTTTTGCCGGTTTAAAAGTCGCGTCAATTAATCCGCGCGTCGCTTTGCGTTTCAACGCGATCGCCGATAGGCGCGCGATACTCGACGAGGAGCGTCGAACACGTAGGAAGTGTAAAACGGTTCATACCGTAGCTTTCAGACTGATCTGAATGTGGCTGCAAGTCGAATTCTCGCACTTGCAGCTATTCAGGGTAAATCGATGATAGCCGTTGGTCGTACGTGGGATTTTTTTTTATACGTCTATAACGCGACTTGGTGACACGGAAATACCTTGGCACGAGAGATCTTAACATTTATTTTTTTTTTTTTTATAAAACACCTAACTCAGTCCGTGTTCTTATTCCACGTAACGTATAGGTGCACTTTGTCGCCTGACCGTGTGCGCACGTCGGGTAATAAGATATCCACAGGTACATCCGTGGGTACAGTGGAGGCTAGAATTTAGGTAGACGTATGTAAATAGTATATGGGTTTAACGTAGTGGGACATAAATGGGCGGTGGCGGACTTGGTCAGTGCTTAGAGGGCTATAAAAAGAGAAAGCCATGCGGAGATACACGCGTATGTTAGGAAGATATATATATAGTTTGTACGTAAAAATATATGTGGTATACATGTAATATATATTGATATATAACATATGGATATGTGTGTGTGTGTATGTAGTACGCGTGTATGTTGTATATATAAATGGTAGACGACTGATTTTTTTTTAATGCACGTTACGTGCCTGTGGTATATATGATGGTCGTGTATATGACTGACATTGCTTAAGAGGAGAATATTTGAGAATTGGATGCTATAGTAATTAATATCCTTTAGAGTGGATACTTGTTTGGAAATGCGCTGACGGTGTTTCGTTGTACGGACTGTATGGGTGGTACCGGTAGGTATGAGTGGGCTCTGTATTACCTTTATTTTTTTTTTTTTAGAAATTTCTTAGATTACGTGAAGGAGGATTTTTGGTGGGAAAAGTTAGTCGACAGCGATTATATGTATGTTAGAAACCCGTGAAATTGTTGTGGCTGGTTGATACAAGTCGTAACTGTTGAACTATGTTAAACGAACGGGTATAACGTGAGATGAAGTTGATGTTTTTATTGGTTAATGGACGTCACGCAGGCAATTGCTGATTACCTTGTGATGGTTGTTGTTATGTGTATGTAAAAAAGGATGTATGTTTTTTTGCTATTGTATTACATTACATGTAATCGTATTGATATCTTGATCGGTTTGAGGTTGGATTTTATGTATTGATTGTCGATCGATTGTATTTAGGTGGTGGGAGGGAGGATGGAGTTTTTTTTTTTTTTTCTTTTCTTTTTAAGGGAGGAAAATTTTTTGGTCGATATTTGAACGGTGAATTAATTCGGGTTCGACTTTTCTATTGACTAACGCAGCTACGGGCGGAACTCTGGTCTAAGGACTGTGAAGATCCGAAGATTCTATATTTGCCGCAGCAACGAGCGACAAAGCGACCTACATTTCCGGGGATGCGCGTTCTCGGTGATGCAACTGAAGTGAAACAGGTGCGCGGGGCGGTGGACGGCCGGGAGGGATGTGAAACGAGAATAAAAGATGGGGAGAAGTCAGTGTGGTGAGATGAGAAAAATGCTAAGCGGTGCTGTTAAAAAAAAAATAATGTCTGTGGGCATAAGGAAAATATGGAGGGAGGGTCTACTACGAAAATAACAACGGAAACGCGAGTCTCCGCGACACTTGATAATTAAAACGAGGCAAGACGGCTTCTGGAGTATTGAGGATGCGCATCTGCCTGGCTATAAAACACCGTGATCCAAAATAATACCAGCGGGGTTACATATCTCGTTCCAGCAGGCGTTTTTTTTTGTTCTCGCCTTTTTTCTGTTTATCGTTTCGTTCACGAATGGACTTTTTGGCGTATCATTTCTTTTTAATATCTATTTTGTGCCTTCTTTCCGCTCGGGACTCTGTTTTAATGTATGGTTCTGCTAGGAGAATGTCACTTCCGGCCGATGCCTTCTTCTTGCTTTTGGTCGCTTGGCGTGTTACGACGCGTGTGGTAATACCTTGTTTTCTTTTTTTATTTCTTTATATTACGAGATTAGCAGGAGGAAGACACTTTCGAAATCGTTTCTGTTATTTCAATGAGATATCAGTGACATCTGGGAAGAACATAGAAGTGTCACTCCGAAGGTAACCAAACTGCGTTCTCTAACTTTCCTACGGTCGGTAAGGAAGAATTCTCTTGTATTGTCATTATTGACGGCGGACGATGTGTGGTTTTTCTTCTTCGTAATCTATTTTACCCACTGATCGTAACTTTGATCCTAGAACATTTTTTATCGATAGTAATATATCATAGAAGGATCATACTTGACATTGTCATTGGTCACATATGTAGTTAATCAATTCAAAATGCGTTTTATACAATCTTTCGAAACTTAAGTCGGTAAATCACCACTGTACATCCGACGTACTATTTATGTCTCATCCTACAGACATTATATTATATTGACTCTATCTCTTGAACACGACTAAATATTTATCCACCACTTGTAAAAATCCTCTTCAAGTCCGATAATACTTCAAGCAAGCTAGCCAATATCTTATCGCGATTTTCACATTTCATGCACATTAATATTATAGTTAAATTATAAATAAATTCTAAAAAAAATTTTCTAATCCCATTGGAACAAAAATCAAAGAAACCTCACCACTGACGCTTGGCAATATCAGCACGTTCTTCCTATAACATTCAATCCCAGCTAACTCTCATCAAGAAAAGCATCCGTCCTTCGACGGTATACACGGTGGCGAAATTACAACGAATCGAGCCGCGCTAAGGCACACGGCTGCTGGCAGCAGCAGCCGCATTTATTTATAGCGGAGGAGGTCGTGGTGCGTTCCAAAACCTCACCGCCAGACAGTACCACCGGGTCCGCACACAGAACCCGCGCGATTGTCTCGGTAACTCGTTATAATCCTCGGAAACCACCGCGCACAATAATAAAGCACGAGCTATGAAATTACAATTGCTCGTATCGATCGGCGATTCGTAGTGACGCGTTATCCAAACTGTCCCCTAGTTCATTCAAGGTTTTCACGTAGCTCCGCGTCTTGACTTTGAACTCCGCGTCAAGTGACTCACGATCAAAGCCGCATCAACGAAATCGATAACCACCGACAGGTTTACCCCATTGAAAAAAAAAAAGACAAAAAACAAATCATATCCAGATCATTCCCGAACGTTGCAACCGACAAGTAATACGTCTGTGCCAACAATTCCACATTGAAAATCTATGATCTTCCCTCCTCGAGATCACAGAGACAAGGTCAAGTCCACATCCCCCATTATTACTAGACCTTAAAGAGGAGGACACCGAACAAAAATATAATCCACGACCGTCCTACCTAATTCACAATGAATCGTCGATCCATCTGAATCAGATGCAGGCTATCATAGCAAACCGGAAGTCAGTGTCAAATCGTGGCGGTGAGTGAAGGAAGTTTACGCTATAGTGATAAATGTGGCAGGGAGCCAGAAGACATTGCTGGCGCGACAAGTCGAGGAAGTCGCGAAGCTGACGAACGCTCGGATCCTAGTGAAACAAATAAAATCCCCATAAGATAGCATCAAACCACGCGTTTTTAACTTAAAATTCAAAAAAAAAAATTTTCTCCCACATTCACAACAATTTTCTTAAAATCACTCGAAACTCCTTTCTCCACCTTATACCCACGCGTCTCACCGTCTATGCACAGCGTCCCACAGGATCATTCGTATCACTGAGATTCTCGTAAACCAGGATGGCTCATCACATGCGACGACCTATGAAACGTGATCACTACAAGCCATTTGGCAGAAGGAAGGTAAAACCATAAACCAAAATGACATTTTATCATTTCAGACATTTTAACTAATGACACAGGTTATCATCGACCGTCGTAATCATCCAGTCTAATGCGTCTCTAGCGATGTCTATTAGTCACGTAAACACGTGTACACCGCACGTGTTATCCAAACGTTGTATTTCGTGAATAAAAGATCCTTCATCCACCTATCGGTTGCTTTTGAAAACGTAGGCAGATCCTCGTGCCCGTCACTGTCATGATCTTCGTCATAAATCGGACTGACGTACTAACGGTGCCCTGTATAGTATGATTATATATATATATATATATATATATATATATATATATATATATCGTGACTTCTTGGATACGATGAAAGTACATATGTGTGTACTGTATGTATATATGTACTGCAGGAATGCATTCTAGATGCTTGGACCATGTGGCTCTGACGGAACCGGATGCCCGGTCTGAATATATATATATATATATATATATATATATATACACAGCACCCGGTGTATTTGAGTTGGCGACGTACATATATACGTCTACGTAGATTTCGGAACTACTTGCGTAACGATCGGTAGGTACTTGCCTAAAAATACAAGACGAGACGCGAGTAGAGTGTCCGTCGCGACGCTTCTTAAATTGAGAATTTGGTACTCACTCGATTCCCCCCCCCCCCCCCCATCCCACAGCCCTGTAACCCCGTGACTGGTATAGGATATAGAACGAAAATTACTATCCCCTAGCATCGACTTGTTTACCCTATGGATTGAGAGCTGCTGCTTGACACATGAGAAAAGATAAATAATAGGAAATATCTAAGGATAGTATTTTTTTGTTATTTAGGTAAAAAAGTATATACCAAACTGACGTTTGACAGTGTGTGAAAAAATATCTTTTGTCGATTTGCAATCGGTCGCGATCAAGATGGTTTGTCAATTGCTGGAAAGAATAGAAAAGATATTTGGGGGTGGAGGGAGGGGGGAGGGGGGTGACTTCATAGGGTTTTGGTCTAGCCCCACTAATCTCTAGGTTCGATCCATCTTTGGCTGAGATTGTATCTTGTCTGACGAATGCTACCCTTATTTTATTGGGGTTGAAACAACAGCCCTATGATATAAGCAGGTAGACGTGAAACAACCCTGGGTAATAAAAGGTCTAACGAGCGGAAGGGATTAATAAGAGACTGGATTTATTTAATACGGCCGGAACGGGGTCTAAATAGCTGTTATACGTGTTGCATAAAATTCCATGGAATTACTTAGGGTTGTATCACAATGAAAATTCTCGGGAAATGTATGTAACAGGAGCAGGATGTACCGGGTGGCGCATCGGTACCCTAATGAAAGTCATGCCGCGTCCCGTTTGCGATCTACGTGCCCGTAGGGGATGATAGGACACGACGCTGCTAGAGTGCAGTGGCCGCTGGCGTCGGTGGCGTCGGGTTCCAGGGGCGTCTTGTCGGCTACGGGGTAGACGGGGTTACGCCGATCGATATACGGGGGTGTCGTCCGCGATCGGGCGTGCTGCCACCTCGCAGCTGGACTGAGAAACCGGGCCAATGATCAACCAACTACTAATACAGGAAAGCCAAAGCTCGGGACGCCAGTTTGCGCACCAAGTCCGACGCCGAACGGCTGGCGTCAAGACTATCGTACGACGCGAGTGCTTGTGCACCCGGCATAAGACTTGCTTGCCGGCCGGTGCGTTGTCACACTCCGTCATATCCCCATACGATTGCTTTAGTACTTTTCTACGTAATTCTGTCGTTCGTTGTTGCTATTATTATTTGTCTCTCTTTCTCTTTCATCATTGGCTACGTCGTTTTGATACTTTCTTCTTGTTTTTCTTTTTTTTTTTTTCCTGTCTTCCACGCGAGTGTCTGACCCAGTGAAACTGTCTCACGCGTTCAAGGATGTGCGTGAGAGTGCGACTTGTTCTTCTTCAGACAGATAGATGACAGAGACGTACGCCGTGCACCTTGAAACAGTGAGAACACGTAACGTGGTCGTTGACGAAGTATTTTCATGTGAATTTACCCATAAGGGAAACTATTTGACGCGAGGTAAACGCGCGGTTTTTGCTATTTCTAGCATACTGGACATACGTATACGTTCAGAAGGGTCGGAGGACTCGTCGTATGAATTGCGAGATCCGTACTAACCTCTGTTAATCGAGCTAGACTCTAACTTAACTGAAATACGTGGTCTAATGGGAAAAATTATTTGTGTATAAATAACGAGCGAGGCTTGACGAGTTTTATAACGAAGGAGTGACGAGAATTAGTGAATCTTCTGTTATTTATTTTTTAACGAAACCGACAGATTCTCTGATCAAATCTTAATTTCGTCGTGCCGCGTGTTCCCTAAGTTGATTTCAGTCGTGTGACACCAGCCTTTAGTTTGTATATCCATGGGGAGGTGAGAATTCAGTTATTTTTCAATAGGCAGTACAGCACGTTCAATTGTACGGGAAGTCATTCAAGGTGAAACTCAACTGAATAGGAATAGATTTGTCATTTGATTTAAATCACAAATATATATCGCATGCATCTTCCAATTCTCTACCTAATAATACATCTCGCTGGATTGCAAGTTAAATATAAAGTAATGCTACTACCTACGTCATTTTCCTTCGGTCTATAAGTATCAGCCTATAAGGATCCTCTGGGTAATAAATGTCTGGCAAAACACGTTGCCTCCCAACTAAATAATCCGTAGCTGTTCTCGTTGTTCTTTTCTTTTGACTCTCGGACCTCCTTTTCATTCCCATAGGAATGATGTTCTTAACAAAACAGACGCCCCACCTCCTCGCGGTTTAATACGATCACCAGGTAATGGGGTCGTGCACGTGATTTTGCATGTTCGCCATTATTATCAATCTGCCAGACACGCCGTCGAGTTTGCCGTCGCGATTTCCGATAGAATAGATTTGAAGTGCACGAGGGGCAAAAGAAGTCTGAAGAAATATAAAAAAAATAATATTCCGCGAGGGTTGGTTCTATATGGGAGGTCACTGAAGGGGACAAGAAAGAGGATTGTGATTCAATCAACTGGCAGGAGCAGCGGAGTGCGCATGCGCGGCGCATTCCTTGTTATAAAAATATATACATATATACCCCCATGGATACCGACAGTGGCACAGTCGCATTTTGTCCGTGAAGCCAGACGGTGAGGAGTGTGTACGTAAAGATCACAGTGCGTTTTGTTTTCTTAGTTCTCTTTAGTTTTCTTTAGTTTGACTCTTTTTCTTTCTGTCTTTTTAACCATTAACTGAAGGTTCAGCTGTTCGCAATGGCGGTTAGAAAAATCACACGCACCTACGGCCACGCAATGTAACCTCGTAAATCAGAATAACCTGTGTTCCGTGTGAAATTAGCCACGTAAATTAAATACGCGCCAGTCTCGCTGCAGTTTTAGCCCGTATTCAATACTGACGATTACCTGGAACACTTTCGAAGTCGTTCGTCTGAGAAAACAGCTTAACTCCCGCCATTATAATCAAACGGTGTATTACGTCGCGTCTACAATCCGCAAGCCACGTGAAGCCATGTTCGTGCATCCAGTAGCGAAATGTACGTCGGCGGAGTCGCATAGCTGAAAGTGTCACGTTGTCGCGTTTGGATGGCTTGCAAACGGAAACGTAAAAAGTTGACGCGCGTGTACAAAACGCACGGAACAAAGAGGGATAACCCGTGAAGAATGTCGTAACGACGGCGTGAGTCGCGTGGACGCTGCGAGAAATCAAAGTGAAATAAAATACGGTTAAAGTTTCGTGCTGATAGTCGCAATGCGGTAGTGAGTTAGTTGGTGAAATATAAAGAGAGCGTGAGTGAGAGAGAGAGGGAGAGTGTGTGAAAGCGAGAGAGAGAGAGAGAGAGAGAGAGAGAGTGCGTGTGAAACGAAGAAAAAAAAAAGAAGTCGGATAGAATCGCCGTGGAAGGCGTTTCCGGTTCTCGGCGATGATCGGATACAACCAGCACAATTCCGGCTACAACAAGCTATTCACTCAGGTATTAAATGTACAAGAAGAAAACTGAATCCTAACCTAGTATCGCTCAATATCCGTCACGTGCAGGCTTCTGCTACGATTCTTCTTGTACGCCATGTTATTTTTATTCCTATTTTTCTCACGGCTGCATGCTTGGCTTAATAACAAACGTGACGTGTAAAGCAAAGCCAGAACGCTCGAATGAATTCCTTTGTCTATGGCGAACGCAATAAAACTGTAGGTGTGTCTTCTCTGTGGGTCAGTTGGGTATCTGTGACCCACGGTGTTCAGCATACCTATAGATTCCTCTTACATGCACCGAGCAAATCTGTATCGATGCAACGAGGGTTTGCGAAACACACAACGCATTCTAAACTTCACCCTTGGGATGGAAGATTCGTAGCAGTCGAAAGAGAAAGACACGATTCAGACTAGAGACGCTGCGACAGCTCGAAGACGAGGCAGGGAATTCCACATTGGGAAAAGGTCGTTGCCATGGATACATACCCACAGGAGGGTAAATTTCATCCCTTGCACGAAATCCCGCTAAGAGAGACTTCCAATTTTTCATCTCGCGTTAAACCTCCATATTGATAGGTGTGGATCCTAGAGGATGTCTTACCCTGGACTCTGATTATGAATTCGCCAGTTTCTTCTTCTACGTGAAGTGTCTGCTCCAGGTGTCAGGAGTCAAGGACTACTCGTAGGGACAATTAAAACGCGGCTGCCAGCCACGAGGATTAATTAAAACTGGACGAGGGCATTAATTAACTTTATGAATTTCTTACAAGAGACCTTTTTTTTTTAAGTACACTTTTATCTGTCACTTTTTTTTTTTTTTTTTTAATTTCAGAATTCTTTTGCAATGTAAAAATCCTTTCATCCCAGTTGCAATGTATGCTTACTCGAAATTTTGAACTTCTTGACACGCATTGCATAAAACTCCATTAACGCCGTAGACGCGTGTTTGCTTTTCCTTTGATCGTTTCTTATTTATGTCCGTCGATCGCCGCTCGAAAATAAACGTTAACCGATGGACTATTTCATTGCGCACACACCCACGTGGCCTAACTAAATAAATAATGGTTTCTGGCCTGGACTTGGCCGTTAGATACTCGGCTACTTCAGGTACGTTCGCCACACGACTACTCCACTAATAAATCGACTGGGTCTTGCTTATTGATTGATCGACAGCTGCTTCTAGTTTCTTTATGCTACCGCCCGGACAGTTTCAGATCGTTACCATCGCGTATCGCACGTATATACCGTCTTTCTGTATCCGGTTAACGTCGCCGTACCTTACGATCCATACAATCGCTCGAATCGTTTCGTCATGCTGCTATAGTCTTATCTGACATTGTTATTTTATTCCGAGTGACATCGACTCGTGGCTATAAGTCAAAACGGGACGCCAACTCTTACCAAGCATATGTGAAAATGGGAGCGAAATTACATCGTGCCAAACGTACCTTTACCTTCGTAGGTGAACGCATCCGAACTCCATACGAATGCTCAGTGACACGTTGTGGACGCACCTTGTGATGTCTTTAGGCCAGTAGGGTCTATTTTCTTGCGAAGATATTTACGAGGCACGCAATGGCAGTCGGCGGCGAGCGACAAATCGATTTCGACGTCCATTTGCAATATTATTTAATCGCTATGACATTTAGTGCGTAACGTTTAACGACACGGTTAATGAGTTTGCTTCGATATTTTTTTTTAATTCGTTACACCACCCTCAGCTTGTTCGTCTTTGAATATTTCTTAAAAATTATCTCTCCTCTTCTTCTGTGCTTTCAGGGCTCGGCGGACTCGAATTACTCGCAGCCGAGCTCGGATCTCTCGCTGGACGAGGAGAAGGAAAGTTTGCGTCGCGAGAAGGAGAGGCAGGCTCTTAATCAACTTGAGAAAGCCAGGGTGAGTCAATTTTTTGTATTATAACATTTTTCGAGGTATATAATTTCGACGTTGAAAAATTCGCTCCTCGTGTAGGACCATGTTGCTTTTAATGGCTGAAGTTGTGGTACCCGGTCTGTCATGGTGGCTTGTCGCTGGGACCATATTCACCCTTAAGAATGAAAACAAGGGATGATATTTTTTTGTAGGGTTAACGAGTACGCGGATATCGACTAACGTCACGTTCGAGACTTATCTTTTCCGTCGAATATAACGGGACTGTGAATGTGCCTTTATTTTTCTTTATTTGCTATTTCTATACTTTCTTCTAGTTTTCATTCTATCTCCATATTTATTTATACCATAGATCCATCGCGTTACTTTCCTCACGTGACAACGAAACATAAATCGTGACCTAACCAAAAGACACAAATAGTGGAATAGACATAAGAAAAAATACTCATCGGTAATACACGATACCCATTGCGTCGAAAGACGTCCTCAGGTCCCTTGGCTTTGATCTGAGCTGAAAAGTCGATAGGAGAGGCAAGGTCATCCAAGATGGTCTCCCGTCTCTTGATAAACAACCCCTTGGTACTGGGAGTAGACGATGGGGTTGTAACTTGAAAAATTATTACAATTCGATATCATGTCAACTGAACTTGATCTTGTTACTTCACAGACGAAACCGGTAGCCTTTGCCGTCAGGACGAACGTCAGCTATGACGGTTCCGTCGATGACGACTCGCCAGTTCACGGCTCGGCCGTCAGCTTTGAGATCCGTGATTTTCTCCATATTAAGGTGAGCCAGCTTTTTCATTTTTTATCAACCCTCTACTCGATCACCCAAGATCGATATCGTTCATTGTTACCTGATCATGATGAAATTTGACCGTTTTAAATTTTACAGGAGAAGTACGACAACAACTGGTGGATTGGCAGGCTCGTGAAGGAGGGTTGCGACGTGGGGTTCATCCCCTCGCCGGTTAAACTAGAGGCGCTTAGAGTACAGGCTAGTGCTGCCCGTGGTACCAGGGGATTTTATTCGTCACGCGGAGGATCCTCTGGTAATCTTGGTGAGAGTGGTATGCCATCTCGTGGTTCAACACCTCCGACACCAGGTATGCCATTTTGTTTGCTCTGGATCGATCATGGTAATTGGTATTGAGAGAATTTTTATCCTTTTCTTTTTTCTTTTTGACAGGTGACGATAGCAATAGCGTTGGAAACGTGCGTCCTGGTAAACCTAACCTTACCACCCCTCCGGCTAAAGAGAAGAGGAAGAACTTTTTCAAAAAGCCGGTAAACGTAACACCACTTATGCTTAATTAATTTTTGTATCCTTTTTTGTATCCTTTTTTGTATCTCTCATTCTCTCTCTATTTCTTTCTTCATCTATCTCTCTATCTCTTGTTCCCACTACACTATACTGTCTCATTTGTATTTATCTAGTATTCAGTATATCAGTCCCTTGCTTGAATCTTGTAGACAACCGATTTGAATTAGATTAGATTCTAGAGTGTATTAGAAATTAATTACACTGTATTGGATTAATGGCACTGGTGATAATTAAAAAATCTTGGAGACGTGCACCGCTTGGCGCTTTGTGCACACACTTTTATTTAATCGGACATCCGTCTCGTTGTCATTGCTAAGCGGTTTGATGTAGCGGATGAGAGAGTTTAACGAAGATCGTCTTTTTGTCGTTTTAACATAAAATAAAGATAGACCACTTTTAGTGTTAAAATTTTTTCTTAAAGTCAGGTTTCTAGAATGAGGATCGAATTAGTTTGTGCCAGGCGATTTTAAATAAATTTTCTGAGACATTAAATCTTTCAAATTACTCTTTGCTACGATATCTTGGATTGAAATTACGTCGTACCTTCGTAGACTATAGGTGGCATGTTTTTTGAGCTGACGTGGCCATTAATTGTTTTAAATGTTTCAATGTTGCATTCCGTGCTCACGAAGTCCTACGTAAGTCAGACCATCCCCTGAAAAGTGGGAATGAAAGTGAGAATCGTTCACGACGCAATTAAGCAACGAGTTTAACGAATTTTCAGGAAACAGCTACACCGTACGACGTAGTACCGTCTATGAGGCCGGTTGTTCTGGTTGGACCATCTCTGAAAGGTTACGAGGTGACGGACATGATGCAGAAGGCCCTTTTCGACTTTCTCAAGCATCGTTTCGAAGGCAGGTGCGTATGAAAGAAAAGTATAAAATCCTTGAAAGAGCAAAGCGCCAGGACTATTCTACCACAATTAATACCATTACAGGATAATCATAACGAGGGTAATGGCTGACATCTCGCTGGCAAAAAGATCCTTGCTGAACAATCCAACAAAACGTGCTCTCATGGAACAATCAGCAAGTAAAAGTAGTTGTCTTGCTGAGGTCCAAGCTGAGATCGAGAGGATCTTCGAGCTGGCCAGGACTCTTCAGGTACGTCATAAATTGATCTGGAATATCCTTGTCAGGCTCATCCAGCGATACAGTCAAGAATGTGGAATCTGGAATTTCAGCTAGTCGTTCTAGACTGCGATACGATCAATCATCCCTCCCAGCTGGCAAAGACCAGTCTGGCACCCACTATAGTCTACCTGAAGATCTCCTCGCCAAAGGTACTGCAGAGGCTGATAAAGTCACGTGGAAAGTCGCAGGCGCGACATCTCAACGTGCAAATGGTGGCTGCTGAGAAGTTGGCCCAGTGCCCACCGGAAATGTTCGACGTGATACTCGATGAAAATCAGCTTGACGAAGCTTGCGAACACGTGGCTGAGTATCTCGAAGCTTATTGGCGAGCGACTCATCCTCCTGTTGTCGCGCAGGTACCACGTGCCGTTGCTGCACCCGATGCGCCCGTTGACGCGCTGGCGCCTAGAGTCACACCAGGTATCATATTAGAATTATACACTATAATTAGATAGAATGAAGTACATACTTGACACACACAACAAAAGAATGGTCGAGTTCGATCCTCGATCACATCGGCCAGACTTCTTGCTGGACCATTTTACTTCACATGACGTATAATTAAATAATCTTAAGTGACGGGGTAGAATGTAATTTTCGCGCTACGATGTAATCAATTCGTAAAAGGGTGTAGGGTTGTTAATTGACCTTGTTTACCTGTGACTTAACACACTCCTGTGTCCCATGATCTAACAAATGATTTCTTGTTCGTGTCAGGAGGTCATCACGAGAGTTACTACGGCCACGAGCCAAGAGGTAACAAATCCCTAATCCTGAGACTCTAGACGTCGTTATTACTATTTTTGACTATACGTTTATCTGCATATACATATAGTGCGTAACTGTATCATGTAATTGTGCGAGCATACAAGTGTCGCATGCATTCGTCTACAATGTTTGTACGATCCTGGAATTATTTTATTTTGCACCTACGCGTGGAGTAGAAAGATCGTCTGTACGATATTTCTAATCCACAGGGAAAGGTCCGTTCGCAGAATCCCTATGCGTAGATGATTTCGCGAACTGTGTCACAGATTATCACTCAAAAAGTTCCTCTTAGTCTAGCACATCCTCACGTTATGTTTCTTTTCAGCTGCTATGTACGGATCCACACACTTGTATCCACCGCAGTGAGAACGGGGACGCGCTTTTTCCGTACTTCTGTTAGTTCATAAGACTTCTGTTTGTTTATATACCTTTTGTTGTCTCTTTGCATTCTCATTATCTCTATCACACGTTACACGGGGCACGCACGATCATCCCCTTACCTACCCCAGACTATACAAAAAAGAACACGACGCGACAGCTGTATAGATACGTGCAAAAAGAGCCACTTAACGCCACATTGTAAACAAGGAACACAAGCTCAACGAAATTTTTATCCACAGCTTTACCATGCACGCTGCGCTGATCTCTATCATCTAAGGACGCGTGGGCGGATGTTACGCAGATAAGCTTACAGAATCCGCCCTCGGTCCAGCCGTCATCCTTATATTAGCTATACTACTTACTAACTGTAACGGCATCAACTTCGATATCAGCAATGACCAAGCGAATGAGAAATGGAAGGAGTTAGGGGTGTGAATGACCAAGGCTTTGACTTAGTATGTGCGAAGAGGGGGTAGATTTAAATATCGTTTAGGGCTGTTTGGTTCCAACCGCTAGAGTTGTGTAGTGAGCCTTTTATCTGACCCTCCTCTTTTTCTATGTTCTTTTGTTAAATGTAAAAGCCATTGAGGCGGTGGCTGCTACCGGTGTCATCAGAAAACAGGGCAGGGTCACGTTAGGTGGCAATGATCCTCCCGAGAACCTGGAATCATCAAGTTAGCCAACTCCCCCTCTTAGGCCGAACTTCACTGACGAGCATACTCGAGTCCTCGGGGATTCCATCTCTTCTGCTTCTGCTACTCGCGCCACCTCTGCTACTAATTCTTGCGGACCAATTCAGACGTTATTACTCACTACTCGAGTCCCGAGGGACCAATAATGAATATTAGCACCAAAAAAAAAAAAAAAAAAAATAGGGAACACTTTTTACGCACGCGGCCGTGTAGTAAGTACCGATGGGTTTTGGTGCATGGCCCGGAGTATTGAGATCGTTTTTTTTCTCCCTATATCCAGTCATCGTAATAATCATCGAGGCAATGATTTTTGTTTTCTCCGATCATCGTTATCACCTGATATCATTATTTTCACTTTTTTACTTTGTTACGACTTTTTTTTGTCGACCTCAGACCTTTGTCGCTCGTCTCCCCCCCCCCCAACCCCAGTCAGTGACCCCTCACCTTCTATATTTTTGTCTACATGCTAGTCCTTGAACGATATTCTGACATAGATAGGAATTAGAATAGTTTAACGGTAGAGAGTGAAGCGTTGACATAACGATTCGATAGGTTCTCGAGAGATGGCGGGTCAATCGATTTAAATACTGCTGATCAATTCTTGCATAGACTTGAACGTTTACTCTTGAAAGGAAAATATTTTTAATCACTGTTTCGTAATCTTTTGTAATTTCATTGATGGCGATTCTTTGCACATTCATCTTGCCTGTCTCTCCTGTTCTTGTGTAGAGACTCGGAAGCATTTTTAAATTAGTAATATCGATTATCCAATCGAAGAATTTTTCAAAATATTTTTCTAACACCTTTTGTTGATTGATGATTTTTCTTTTGGACTCAATGTGAGATTCTTTGTCATGTCGCTTGCGCTTTCCTATATGTGATTATCTACAGTTAGCGACAAAAGCAGTATTCTCAATCACGGATAAAGTTTTACGATTCATTACAAGATACCATGTGTTCTCACAGATGGCAGAAGCAGCGTCTAATCGCACCAATGACAGATCGTAGCAAGTCTGTACTTAACTTTTTTTTTTCTTAATCGACCGAGGTAACGTCTTAGCATCTCGTACATTTCGTAATTCAACGTTATCTTATTATCTCGTTGGAAGTTTTCGTAAAAAAATTGCTCGTCTTTATTCTCATAACGTACTGTAATCCGTATACGTGTATTTCGTGATCTTGATGTCTCGTCTCCTCTTTGTATCTTTATTCTTGTCTATCGTTGTTTATTGTCTTTGTTTCTTACGAGTCTCTCGCGAAAATCCGAATTTTCGTTTTGTTCTCGCCGTTACTTTTGCACGACTTTTGATTTTGCCTGGCGCTCGTGTGCATTTGTGTGTGTGTGTGTGTGTGTTCTGCAGTGGTCACGTTGTCTAATCGTGTGTCGGGACTTTATGAAAAATACCTAAGCTAATCCTTCCCCCTTAATCATTTGCTCTTTTGACGCCATCTTTTTTTTAAGTAGAGGTAGTCCTCGGAATGTTTTTTTTCCGTGCTTTGTGTTATGTGCGATTTATGATAAAGAAAGAATTTGCGCAATTTCTGTATAAAAAAAAAATTATTTATTAAATCCTAATTAACCCTTTGAGTGCCGGAAGATAATATATTATCTTTAAACTGGAATAATATTTTCACCCAAGTTATCCATTAATCGTGTCTATAGCTTTCTGCTGTAATAACTGCAAGATCTCGTAAAAAAATATGTCGGCCCTCTGAGAGTTAACGAATATATACAAATTCGGCGTGAATTCTTTCTTGAGAGTTTATGGATACGCATTACTAATAAAAGCAATAGGGTATCGATTGGGCGATTAAAGAGAAACAAAAATTTTAAGATTTCTCTTAGATTGTCAATATTATTATTATTATTATTGAACGTCAAATCGATACCCACGTAATTGTTCGTAACGTTTTACTCATCGTTGTTTTTCTCTTTCCTTTAAAAAAACAGGATCAGCTTCTTACAGCGGCGGCCATGTTGGAGGAGGTACAAGACGATCCAGATTAGAGAGATTGGATCGGGATCGAGGCGATCGAGGCGAGCACGATTATGGGACCGAAGAGGAATCATACGAATACAGCAGCAGTGCGTCCCGACGCCGTCAGCCACAAGACTCTCGAGCTCTGAACGCCATTTAGGAGCTGGGGCCCCGGGGCCTGTCGCTACAGCGCTGTCCCCACCTGCGCACCACCGCCCTCTAGTTACTAGGCCAGAGAACTACGCTACGCTAGCGACCTCTCTCGGCAAGCGCGCCAACTTCTGAGGAGCAACCCGCTGTGCCTGAACGAATTATAGAGCGCGCGTCTTTAGGGTTGCCATTGGTTAGGCGCGAGTTTACTGCATTCAAATTCGAGGCCCTTTATCCTATGCAACCCTTAGGGAAACAGAAGCAAAAAGCAGGACAACCCCTTCCCATCGCGGAGTCAGCACGAACTTGTACAGGCTGTGAACTGTACGGGACACGTGAACAAAAAAGAGCCCTGGGGCCTTGATTTTCAATTGTTCTTTTTAATCTTTTTTTTTTCAATTCTTTCTTTAAGGCTGATTCCTATCAGGCCCCATTTTCTGTCCCCGCCAGCTGCACCTCCCCTCTCCATCTACCCCGCACCTCACAAACCACCAATAAACCACACCTGAATTTCCTTATCGGTGGAAGACGCTACGCGCGTGCGACAACGATTTCATCTTTTCGAGCGATATATGCTGCGTGATCTTATAGATCATTATCGATCAATGACTCGATGAGACATTCTTCTTTTTCGGGGGGGCGGGGGAGGGGGGGGGGGTTTGTTGTCACAATATATGGCGATCGAGCTGTAGCGATTCTGGGTTAAGGGAGATCAGAGATATAATGGGTAATCGTAGGTGTATTTATTATTCGCGCGGACAACAATTGAAGTAATAATTAAATCTCTCTATTATTTTAATAACAATACCAGAAGCGAACGGATATCGTAACGTATACAAGAGGTCGAAGGATATAATTAATGTAAACGAGGCGATTATTAAAGATAACGATTTTGGATTACGCGTCGAAGGTTATACATGAGGCTGCTATATTTATAAATTTTATTAGAGTATATATATATATATATTATATATATATATTATACAGATATATATTCACACACGGTGAACACAATACCTACCACCTACTTGCGTAATAACAGATTAAAGTAAATTTATATAGAGATATTACCATCCGATAGTGGGGTACTGTACATATTGTAAGAAATCTTGAAATAACTTATCTACAAGGAAAATTGTATTGCGACGGTCGCTACGCGCGAGTTTCGCGTTTGTTTATAAATTTTTGTGAATTTTACGAAATTCGAGTATCAGCTAAAGTTTCAATTTCTCCATACAATAAAATTATCGATTAACTCCACCGCGATTCATTTTGGTATTTAAGTCTCTAGTTTTTGGTATTTGTAATAGATTATTTTTTTTTTTTTGGGATCCACAATTTCTGATGTATCAATCGCACGTTTCGAACTACGAGAAATTCGCAGATCTATGTAATTCGGTGGCGGCCGTTTCGCGTGGGTCAAACGTGTAATTATTTGTTATTAATAATCTTATACATAAATCGACTAATTATACAGACTAACGTGTAATAGGTAAATGCCATTATTTGCGGTGAAACGACGTAGCCCGTAGATGAACGATTGTCATTGGCTACGAGGGATTCAATTTTGCGTCGATTTGAAATCGATGAAATTCATTAGTGACTCACTTACCCATAGCCACACGATAATCGATAGCTGCTATTGGTAATTAAGTCGTTACGAAAGGGTACGCCTTTTTTCCAGCCGTGTTCGCGCGCGATGCCTCTAGGCTTTTACATACGTACGTACGTACACACGTTGCATGTAATAGACACGACAAGCCGAGTTCACACGTGGGCTCTCTGTCGTCCGTTAAAGTTTCCCAGGGCGAGATGAAAAATTCCATTTATTGTTTAAGCGACAAGTAGACAATTTGAAGGATCTGTGCCTCGGACTAGGAAGACAAAAAACATACTATTTATCAAAAATTCTTCATTTCTCTCGTTAGCTCGAGTTCATAGTCGACGAGTCGATCGCGCGAGGCTCATTTCTTACTTAGAGACGCGTAACGAAGAAACTGCGTATAATTCATTTGAAAATCTTACGAGGAGAGGGAGCCGACTTGGCATTAACGAATAGTTATTAAAAAATGGCGTCGATGGTAAAATACGCTGGTGGATAAAATTCGTATAAATCTTTTCTTATCTGCGGCGCAGGGAATGTCACGTTAAATTATTAAGAGCGTGTATGTACTGTACGTTTGTATATAATAATCGACCTTGTATTTAGGTTGGGACCGCACCAGTCCCCGAGTGCCGCGCATGTATTATCACGAGAACTACGCGAATCATTTACCATTGTATTAATAATCGATACTTACTAAGTCCCAAATGTGTGATACAAGCTTTAAATCGAGGTCCAAGCTGGAAGTTGGACGGCGGCACGTGCGTAGCTTATCGAAAATTATGATGGATAAGTGGAAGTTAACAGAGTGAAAAACGACTTAGGAAAACGGAAATGACGGATAGGCGAAGCCGGAAATTGTAAGCGATTGCGAGTTTGGCGTACGCCGAGCTTCTCTTCTAGTATAGAGTATGACGTCATATCCGTATCCAGAAATTGTTTGTTCGGTTACTTAATGACTTTCTTGTTAATTACTTTTTTTTTTGTGTATTCTCGTTCGGGTATTATTGTCAGATTATTTTGTGATTTTTTTTTGAGATCTTGTATACCGGTTACTATGGTTACTAGGGGATACGGAATGATGCTGGATCGTTGATGCGTGATTTAATCGATCTTGTTTACAGTCAGCGGCGACAATTAGTGTAATTAGACGAGGGCAGGTAATTAACACTACGTCACAATCATTGTACGTCGATTTACGATGCTCACTCTCGATGCTGTTTGAACGCTTTGTGTCGCGCGTCATTGTAGCGTCTGTTTCGATTATGGGAGGATTCAAATAATGGCGGGAAGGAGTGGCTGTAGATCAAAGCCACACGTTGAGCGAGACGATGAATCCTTTTTCTATTCTATTTAGTCGCGTTTGGTCTGTTGTACCGTTTGTTTGTTCTTCTTGCGAGGAATCGTACGTGCTCGCAATTTGTATTTGTCGGAAGGGACGTTACATGTGACTGGGCGAAAATGCGCGTGAGATTTTTTGTAAGATTTTGTAAGAGTTTCTAGGATTTAAGCAGCCACTCTAAATTACATGAGCAGACACGAGACACTCGTTCGTGACTGTATGTATACATGGGTAATGCAAAAGGCTAGGAGGGTACATAGGACAGGAAATGAGGTGAAAAAATAGAAAAGTAATTCGTAAGAAGATAAAAGAAAATTATGAGAAATCGGTAAACTATGCTTACTTCGATTACTTGTAAGTGTAGCTGCTTCGGTTTATTATTTTCTTTGGTAACGATGAAAATACTCTTGTCAGGCTGCAGTAGTGACATCTAGCTCGAACTAATCGAAGAGAAGCGCAACGTGGAGTAAAAAGAAGTAGATCCCTGTTGAAAATCCGGCCTTTCGTTTATCGCGATTGTCAATGCACTGGAACGACATCGACAATGTGACAGATCAATGGAGAGAGTGGGAAAGAATGAAAGTGAGTGAAAGTAAAAGAGAAATTTAACGTTTGGGATGTTACGTGCGAGCTACGGGAGTTTGTTAGAAAATTAAAAGAAAAAAGAAAAAATTAGGGCGAATCTTTCCTTCGTCTTGCTGCAACGTTAAAAGTGCTGCGAATATCTTGCGTCGCTTTGGTATTGTAAGGCAGTGCGGAGAATATAAAATAAGATTGTGGATGACTATCGTCTGAGAGAGTGAGACGTGGGAAGGTGGATGGTAAATGTTGGAGAGAATGTAAAAGCAGAGTCGCGCTAAAAAAGAATGGCAGGCATTTAATATTCGAACTGCCATGTAAAAAAAGAAAACGCTGAAAGTCCAAATTGGGAACATACGAATTTTTGGGGTAGACTTGACTTTCGGTTTTTTTTTTTTTTCCCTTCACTCTACGTATAACGAACAGTGCAACAAGCCAGGCGATCGTCGCGCTATCTACACAGACCGTGCCGAACTAAACGCGCGTGTTAATCGTTTGACATTATAATTTATATTTGTTTATCCAATTTTTTTGCAAAACCTCAACCTCGAAATATTCACCCTTTCTGCAATATCACGACCAACACCAAAAACGCATCTTCACTTTAAATTAAGCTAATTAATCAACATATCGGAAAATTACACTACATACGTAATACATACCGATACACAATAATGAAACCAAAAAGCGACACCCAGTACATGGTTACCGAATAATTTGCATCGATCACATTGCCAATGAATTACGTTAAACGATACAACGTCGTCACGATTATTATCGTTATTATGTAATTGTAACGACTCGAATTAATTACTGCGAGTGCGTCATGTGTGACTGCGTAAACGAGTACAGAGAATAAAAAAAATTAAACAAAATAACGTGTGACTGTGACAAGAGAGGGAGAGAATAGGACAGCGAGTGCTGAAAAGTGGAGTAAGTGACGATTTACACTTATTCAAGTCGATAATGGAATTGAGACGATTAATTAATGAGATGTTGTAAATTGATCTATAGCAAAATGAAAAGTGCTATGACGGCGACAGCGCACTCTTCGAGTAAGATGCACTTTTCAGTGTCCACGTCCGTCGCGTCTATGGTTGCTCGTGACGTAATCGTCGTCACTGTTTCATTTGACGGAATAACTTTTTGTTTCCTCATTTACGTGGTCATTCAATTATTAATTGTACTTCGATGTTCATCTAACCGGTATCACTGACGCGTACGGGTACCTAAATACGTATACCAGAATGTATGTTGAGTTTGCTGATTACGTAAGATTCATTGTTGGATGTATTGTTGATAACGTTTCACGACGATTGAAGAGTGCGATGCTCGCAGTTGTTTCGATGTTGATATGTCAATGCTGTGATGTTATCCTTTGAAACTTAAAGAGAAGAAAAAAAAATAATAATAATAATTCAAGTATCCCCCCTTTCCCAGCGCACTCGATCCAGCCGCTTGTATCCTTGTAACTTGAATCCCTCCTCCCCTCTTCATTCCCCCTCTCCCATCCGTTCCCACGTTCCCGCGTTCCCGCCTAATAAAAGTCTTCATCAACCAATCCGATGAGACCTTTCTATACCTCCTTGAGAAATAAATATTTCTATTACTGTACCCCGCATAGCCCTTAATAGCTAGACTCTTAATCATATTTAATGTAAAGATTAATTGTTACATCAGTGATTTTTTCTTGTATTCGTGGTTTTTTGGAAATTGACACTTCGCGGCGCGCTTGAATTTATTAAATGATCTATATACGTGTCGTGCACGATGCGATGGGACGTACTGTCCCCCTCCCCCCCCGCACACATTATATGTTTAATCGAAACGACATCAGATAAGCGCGGTTTTTTTTTCCGAAAAACCACTAGATCCAAATTCCTACACTTGTCGCATTTGTAAATAAAATTTTTATTATCACAAGTATCACCGTGTCATTCTTCTACGATACTTTCGTGCGTCCTAATTAGTTATCCTTTACATCCATCATCCCGTTAATACATCTCACGAATTACGTGTTAGGCGATGGCTGCAGTCATCGGTCGTTGGAAATTATTACTATCGAAAACTGATTTTTCGTGTTAAAATTGATTGTCGACCCTGGCGGAATTCTCGGGAACTAGGGCAGGTGCTTAAAAGCGCCATCTGACGATACAAGGAGGAACTAACCAAAAGTGCTCCTCACAAAAATCAGTACCTCTGAGTATTTTTCTGCGCCCCCTGGCGGAATTTTCGGGAACTAGGGCAGGTGCTAAAAAGCGCCATCTGGCGACACAAGGAGGAACTAACCAAAAGTGCTCCTCGCGAAAATCAGTACCTCTGAGCAATTTACTGCGCCCCCTGGCGGAATTTTCGGGAACTAGGGCAGGTGCTAAAAAGCGCCATCTGGCGACACAAGGAGGAACTAA
>JARQTG010000168.1:327639-390028 GCA_030142615.1 Syrista parreyssii
TTCGGGAACTAGGGCAGGTGCTTAAAAGCGCCATCTGGCGATACAAGGAGGAACTAACCAAAAGTGCTCCTCGCGAAAATCAGTACCTCTGAGCAATTTACTGCGCCCCCTGACGGAATTTTCGGGAACTAGGGCAGGTGCTTAAAAGCGCCATCTGGCGATACAAGGAGGAACTAACCAAAAGTGCTCCTCGCGAAGATCAGTACCTCTGAGCAATTTCCTGCGCCCCCTGGCGGAATTTTCTAAAATTAAGCTAGATACGACTACGAATACCATCTGCTGGGAAGTTGGTGACACATCACCACGTGACAATACAATTGGAAATTAAATAACAATGGAAGGGACAAATTTAAATTGCGACAACTTATTATTCGACATTCTCGTGTTGAGTAGGTAGTACAAATTGACAATACAAAATATTTACACGCTTATTTCATAACTATCATTTAGACACAGATTACATATTTAATTGAAAAAGGGACTCCCGTAAAGCCTGCACGACAAATACATTTTTTATCCAGGGTCCCTTTCACAGGCGTGGCTTACATTTCAATATGACTATATTTTCGCAGTTACTATAAACACATTCATCCATACATAGTATACATATGTCGTCTCTTTGGTAGTGCGCACAAAGTACATTCCTCGCGAAAGTGGCAAACGCAAATCGCTAAAGGTTTGCTTACGTTTCATGCAGAACGATCGAGCAATGAATTAAACTTTAGTATACCTGTATCCGTGATTTGTGATAGAGTTCGGAAAATAAAAGAAAGTGGTAACATACTCCTTGAGATTTACTCAAAAGAATGGGGTGTACTCATTAATATCTATAGAGCTGCGTGAAGGAACGTTCTTCGACAGATTTACTTTTTTCAATTTCCGCCAAAAAGAAGGGAGAAAGTATCATCGACCAAAAAAGTAACAAAAAGAATTTAATTGAAGATATTAAAGAGAGACTGAGAAAAGGAACGTCCCGAGGCAATAATTTAAAAGTGAAATGCGTACGCGCGTTTAGCTAGACTCTTTACATATTAATAAATAAATAATAACGTCGATAGAGCTTCTTGGACAATTGCGTCTTGCAGCATATAAATACAAACGTTTCGATTAGATTAGATTAGATGGGATTAGGTCGATCTTCCGAGGCCCATTTTAAATTCGCGTATCAATCCACCTTGCATTGGCTGATATCATAATCTTAAATTAAATTCTATCTCGCTCTCGGTTACGCATTACATGTCAATCTAAATTCTTATTCCATACGTATATTACCTTTGGTACAATTTTCCGTCTTACTGACTAAAGAAAGAGAGAGAGAGAGAAAGAAAGAAAGAAAGAAAGTACCAGAAGAAAGGAAAAGATCGTAAATTTTCTTTGTGCTCTGGGACCTTATGCGGATACACGCTAATCGATAATTATTATTCTTAAATATAAAAATAGTTTTCGTAATCTGCATAGGACGTCGTCGTGACGTGTTTCGACGCCAGCGGCGTTGTCGGCATGCTCAGCGGAAGTTGCTGGACACGCGGCAACTGCAATTGTGATAGCTGCGAGGAATGAGGCACAACTATGCGCGATTGTTGCACTATTGAGCTCAGATTGTTGTTCTTGCTATGATGATGATTATTGTTGTTGTTATTGTTGTTATGGTGATGATTGTTATTATTGTTCTTCATAATATTGTGATGGGGTTGATGACCTGCATGAAGATGAAGCCTCGACATGGCCATTGTGATGCTCGAATCTGACGCCCACATACTCTGCAAAATGGCAATTAATTAATTCACTTATTTATCTACTATCATCATCCTTATGTCTACTACTTTACAAATAATTATTATTGTTACACTGAAACACAATGCTACGACACTAACCTTCCTCCTATGTGGGTTGTAGTCTGGATTACGACGTATACGAAGATGTCTGTCAGGGCTGCTCCATCTTTGGATGACTTTTAGGGGCGAGTCGTCAGGGTGCAGCTTTCTCTGGTATTCCTCACCCTCGCACACTTCGTACAACGAAAACTGTTCCACCCTCTCAGTCGAACTGTAGCAGGTCAATAACATCTGGATGAGCTCGTCCACCGTTGTTTGTTCAGAGACCAGGAGACTCTTGTACTTGGACTGTAAAAGCAATTATCGGAATTTAAGGCTGACCCACGAAAGGAATTTCAGGCGCTGATAAGAAAAAACGTCTAGACACAACAAATTGTGAACTCTCGACGAAGACTTCACGAAATTCTTATTAACAGTACAGTTAGCGTTGGGATCCTCCAGACATTTTTTTTTGTAATGGTTAATCGTAATACTTATATTTTATTACAATACTGTACGTTACGTGAGTTTTTACTTTTATTCCATTTCTTTTTTTAATACATCCTTGAACAATAGACCGGTCTGACCTGGCACGTTCACAACCGCAATTGGTCTCATTCAAGGACAATCGCCGCGACGGATCGTGACGCCATTAACTTTACTAGTCGCTTTGCGATAAGTCCCAGGAGACAATAACAGAATAAGGGATATCTTGAATTCACAATGAACGATTCTCGCGTTATATTTATTTTCACAGACACCCCGCAGCACCGTCGCACGCTGCGTCTCAAAGTTGACGTACGACTTCCAGTGTTTGTTGTAGTTGGCGTAAGGCGACTCCACTTGGCCGTCGCGAAGGAGTGAAAATGTACAGTACAAAAATTCGACAATGTTCCTTCATGCCCTTTCAAAAAAAAAAAAAAAAAACTTTCACACTCACCCCAGACATGAGGGCGCTGTCGTAGATCTTAACAAGGCCACCGGGTCTAGTCTGCAGTGAAAATCTGCAAGAAAAAGAAAATCCATATAGCATCAAGCAAGTGAAGTAACAGCAACAACATCCCATGACCCAAAAACGAAAATCAGACCGGAAGTGACGTTTTCAGTGAGAACCCAAAAAAAAGAAACATCTCTGACATAAAAACGTCCAATGGACAACAATGGCTTAGAATAACCATCGTCCGATCAATACCGGAAACAGGATATCACCATTACCAACGACAACAATACTTTTTCTCTTTACAATCAATATCAACAATATTTTACGTTAAATAATATTTACCTGGAGTCCCCACGTGGATGGCAGGATTGCAACACAGCTGGTCTCGCGTCCTCGTCCAGTGGCAAAACTGTACGTACGTTGGCTCTCCTCACGGTGACCTCCATCGTAAGATAAAACAGTCTGGGATCACGGTGCCTCATTCTGTATTTATTGAGGAGATTCTGCACGACCTCGCGACAGGTCGTCTCGTAGGTGATGCTCAGGGTCTTGTACTCGATGTCTGGTCTCAGGCAGTTGGCGTAGACCTTTATGGTGGTCTGTAAATAGAAGCAAAGAGAGGAAATTAATTAACCGCACGACACGAGGCAAAAGAGGATCTGGTCGCAGACTGGTGTGGAAATCCTTTATCCAGCGTGGGCCGCCATGTTTTCCGTGGGGAAATATTTTCTACGCTACAGAAGCAGCATAGGGCGAGCAAGACATAAGATCAGAAGAAAAAAAAACAAACAAAACGTCGGCTCTCTTGATGTCATCGATGACTTCCTCGGAAGGAACCATGGCTGCTGCCACTGTCGGCAGTGTCGCAACAGTTTGTTTTCTTGGAAGTAAAATAAAAAAAAATAATAAAAAAAAATTACGGGTATACGGGTGGCAGTGGCGGTGATGGAGAGCGGTGGGAGTGACGAGGGGATGGTTAGTAGACGCGATAGAAGAAAAGAAAAGGATAGACAATACGAGAAACCAGCATGGCGACCAAAACACTCGACAATTAGTCCCATAATTAACCGTTGCTGCGGCAGACGTTACCACGCGACGGCATAAAACCGTATCAACCCCCTTCAGATATGTAAGACGGAGGGGTTGAAAGGACTAAAATATCACGTGGGACACGAAGCCAGACTGTACCACGGTAGGTATAGGAACTTTCCCCGTGCCTTATGATTACCCAGAAACACGTGTTTACTCAGACTGTTTACAGGCGGCGCGCCACTTTCGAAAACACACGTAAATACCTAACCTATAATACTGAAGAGCAACCCCTATTCGATTGTTAATTTTCCTCTTTTTCCCTGTAACTAACTAGACCCCAGGAGTTTCACGTGTAATCTCGTCATTCCCCGAATGTGCCAGTTTGCTGGATTTAACGTTCAAGATGTTTTAACGTAAACAGCCGTTATTTAGGATAGAGGGTGGGTGAGGGTCGTTTTATCGTCCATGGCAATTTTCACTAATGGGGATAAGACCGTATTTGGCAACGAGGGAGTAACAACACGTGCTTACGTGATTAATTAGGAGACACAGATTTTCCACTCCAAAATACATGTCAAGCCTAGGCATTGTGTATTCGCCTTAATATTTAAACCAGCGTGAATTCGTTAGGTACCATTATTAACGGCAATAGGGTGTAACGTAAATTTTCGTATAACGAAGCTACGATCACATGGAACAGACGGTGGGACTTACTTCTTGCCGTGTAGATTCAAGCCGTGTCTCCATAAAGCAGCTGCGATTGTCGAATGCGATTTTGCCTTTCCTTTATCTCGCAGGACTTATCCACCCGTTTACAGCGACCAGGTAGAAAGCTTAACGAACCGGCATAGTAATCCGGGAAATATCGACGAGAGAATCAGCTCGTAACTTTGCCGTCGGCCATTTTCAATTCAGTTCCTTTGGCCGCCGCCGACGTCGTCATTGTCGCGAGAGAAGGAAACTTTATTTCCACGAACGACAACAGTCGACCGTACGTATATACGTAGGCGTTGTAATCCGCGCACAGGCGTACCAACCGCAAATTCTGATTTCTGATTCACCGTTGAATTCCAATGCGGTTACCGGATACGCTTTAATGTTTATATACGGAAACTTTGTATTATTTCATAGCGATAAGAAACAAAACGTGACAAACTAAACATTAGTCAATTTTACGTCAATCGAGTTGAATGACGTTATTTTAATTTTTTTTTATCACAGCAATCGTCGCGAAAATTGATTACCTATTTTTCTTTTCGCATACAAATATTGGCATCTCTGACATCGGGTTTTTATGAAGTCGAATCTTTTTCTTTTTTTTTTTAATAAAAGGTAAACGAGGAGACGTAAGTACGTGTAAGCGTATACGGTAAATCGACAAACAAACGAGCATCAACGAGTGTCATGGCCGCCTGGTACTCGTCAGTTCCGTCTAAGAGACGACATCCGGTATAGCCTAGCTTCCAATATCTTACAGCCGGCTTTACCGCACGAAAATATAATGCCGGTTATTTTCGTGAAGGTGTTTTTTGGGTTAAAAGCACCGCGACGTAGTTGCATCTCAAAACAATAACACCTTTCCCCGTGCAACCAGTTCACAAGGCTCATTGGATTTTAACCCTAACCTAACCTCCAAGTCCTTTTAATCGTCATGCTTCAAGTTTTAGCAAAACGTTTCGACTCCCAATCAACTTTCAAGATGTCTACCCAGACTAGACTTTTAAAAATAATCAATGCACCCCGTAAGTCGCGTGCTCACTGGAGTATCGCCTTACTGACACCGTACAAAAAAAAACCGAGGATTCTGGGTCTGTTTGGATAAAAAAAAAAAAAATCCGAGCAACAATCCCGAATATGGATACAGGGAATTTCCGAGAATTTCGAAATACCATAAGGCGTTAGTTAAAAGAAGAGGGGGGATGAAAGTGAAAAAAAAACTGCAATGGTCGAACGCTCGCGACTTCCATATGTCGACGCTAACCCCATAAAACCTCAGGCATTACCTACGTACATACGAACCCCGAGTGTCGGCGAATCCATAAGACAGCCAAAAATGCTCACGTGGGGTCCGCATTTCGTGACCGCAAGTATTTTCAGGCACTTTGAGGTTTTCGAATTAAGGATAGAGTCTCTCGTCGTTCACACTAGCGACCCCTTTGACGCTGCGCGTCATAAACACTCTCTCTCTCTCTCTCTCTCTCTCTCTCTCTCTCTCTCTCTCTCTCTCACAAACCAGCATTCGAGTTTACGTTCCCCGTTTTTTTTTGTTTCCACTATCAAAAACAACGATACGAAAATAAAACTGCGTCGTTGTCGTCTTTATTATCGTCATTTTATTCACCGAGGTTCCAAGGTACGCGGAACATTTTTTTTTATCGTCCAAACAAAACTTCATCCAAGACACAGCACACGGCCCTGGCCACTGATAAGTAAATCGACAATCGATAACGTTATGTCATGTTTGCATTGTACGGTTCTCAAGTGCAGCGATCTTTTTGACGTTTGAAACAGTCAACGACGTAGAATATCAATTTTTTATCGCCGTAACCACGTACGCGTTTCTCCACGTTATTCACGTCCCTGAAAGCTTCACGTCAGCACAGAACCAAAGAAGATCGTTTTATCCGGAAACGCGCGGATTAAGGAAACGTTATAATTAGAGTAAACGAGCGAGCCCGTAACATTTGTAGTTCACGAAACGTGACCTCGCGCTTGCATATAAACAAGGCCTAAAGTAACGAGAGAGAAACGTACCGCCGTGTACATTCATTATCCCACGGTAATATAGCTATATCGTCTCTTTCGGAGCGGAGCGCTGTACTTGCGTCATCTGAGTTCCGACTTATCAGACGCCGACCTTGTCGAAATCAACGTGGACGGTGTTGACGAAAGAAAAAAAAAAAAAAAATGTTCCCAGATAATACAAAAATATGAAGAAACAACATTCTCCGTGTTAATTCACTAATGGCATTCTAAAGTGCAACATTCCACGTGTAACGTGACCGTGACACGCAATTCAAAAGATCAATAACGAAGCATCCACTAAGTTCGGGCTTCAAGACAAGCCAGGTAGTCGCGATCCCAGAAGTACCCATTAATAAGATATTTGTTCACTGATCCATTGTAACCATGGAAACGTCATCTCGATTTTCCGCGCTGCGTGAATCAACGAGTGGAAGATGAAGGAAATATATTTTTTTTTTCACATCGTGACAACACAACGTATAACCCACGTTTAAAATTGAATAACGTGAAGAAACGAAAGTCCCTATGGACCGATGACGTAGCTATTAATAATAACTAATAATCCATGCGTATGGATTCCATATATAAATAACTGGACAACTGTTAGTCGTAGGAACACGGGACACAATGGACGTCGAGTAAGTGCCTATGTCCATAATACATATGTGTTATTCATTATGCGAACATATGTCAGTCGGTACGTCAACGAGGGGGAAGAAGTTGAGTATTGAATAGACACAAGGGGTATAAGAAACGGGCGGCATCTTCTTTGCATAATAAATCCAATCCCATCCCAAGGATCCCTTTGAGTCCTGTGTAATGAAAAGGGGGATCTCTACCTCAACTCCAAAGCACGTGCTTTTCGGCCTTTTGCTCTTCAGCTGGCAGCTTTCCCGTGGCAAAAGGTTTCAGGTACAGTCTCGTGCGCACGTGCTACGACGTTCGGGGATCCTCTGTGTGGTTTCCGGTATGGAGATGGAAAAAAAAGTGTCGTAAATTTAAAAAAAGAAAAAGCAAAAAAAAAACATGGCGTATCCTCCTCTTCAATGTACGCACGTATCGTTATACTTTATTCTTAGTGACATCGTTCCCCGAGGTTGGCAATATCGTCACAAAGAGTTTGCTGAGTGCGTGGAAACGAAGGAGCTGTCACAACTGTCTGGGCATCCTCGAGGAGGAATACCCGGGATCCCGTGGTTGTCAGCAGTTTCTGTTGCAAGATCAGCATCAGACACCGAGTGTCGAATCGTACCTGATGCTTTTTGTCGAGCGTGTCAAGTGTAATTAATGATTAAACGAAACGTCGACGCGTTCGTGGATTCTTACCGTGTCGAAGTGAGGTTATGTTTCTGTTAGACGCCGTAGCGCGGCGCCACTGTACAACCGAAGAGACCGAAAAGACTTTCTCCTTCGCGTATGTAGATTCTTGGGATGCTAACGAGGCTGTAATGTATCTCTGTTCCTGGAATCGAGAGCACCGATGGGAACGGAGTCTTTGCCAATTTGGCTAAATTTCATGAGGCCTTATGACTTTCGCGGCACTTTCCCGCGTGATAACAATGCGTTATGAAAGCCTGGGACAGCTGGGGATAAAAATGGCCGCCGACGTATGGAAACTTCACACGTAATGGAAACTCATGACGCGCAGGTTAGTCGAGCTTCCTTTGTCTATGGGTGAACTATCGCACGGCCCAGTTTACATAATCCTAGCGTATATACGTCCATAACCGGGATTTGCAGGTTACCCAATCTGGTTTACGGTATTCGGCGAAGCGGGAAATTTAAATTTTTTCCCCCTCAAGCTAAAGGTACGTAATTACAGTCGCCTCGGCACAGTCTCGTTCGCCAAGCCAACAGTCTAATCGACCATCTCATCCTCCTTGGATTGACTTTTCCTGCAATGAAAAAGAGACCCGCTCCACTTCCACGACAGGAAGGCCAGAATCAAACGTTCCCGGGCCCAATTCCTTTTTACGTCAATCCTCGTCTGCCAGCTCAAGCGTGACGGGGTCAAACCAACGAGAGTAAAGGGTCAGGAATTTCATGGACCCTATACAGCTATCGGGTCTGCTTATCGAGACTTTTACATCGGGTGCACTATTTAATTTTTATTTAACGCTCGATAACCTCAAGACTTTTTTAATCACAGAAATTCAACCATTGGCATCGTTGCGCGGGACGTATATATACCGGGTGACCTAGAGTTCTTTAATCCTTGGCTGTATATAAACACACGAGACGATAGCATAATCGCAAAGAAGAGTCTAGCTCGGCTATTAATACGACGTGGTAAAGAAGTGCGTGGATAAGGAACACGTACTTGTATCCACACTGTCCGCGTATATATTTTCCATAAAGATAACGTCATCGTAATTAGCGCAACGATCAACCAAGTAATTATGAATGGCGAGCGAGGAACAAATAATATATAGGGGTGCCTCGTGAAAGAAGAATCTCAAAATTCACGTACCACGCGTCAGATGACATATCGAATTCGCCATAGCTTCGAGGCTGTCCATCTAAGAGAACGCGGGGACCGACAATCGACACCCGTTTCCGGTGCCAGCTTGGGCCCCCCAAGACAACAGATAGAATGGAGCCTTAAAGAAAACGGGCGGGGGGGGGGGGGGAGTAGGGCACGTGCCCGCAGCACCACGTGCCCCTTCTTCTTCGCGTTCCTACCAATATGTTCCCCCTACGGAACATAATACTCCTCTTGGAAGCTTCCTTCCTGAGCGAAGATTTTCAAAATGGGACCATATGGCTGACCCAGGTTCCCGGTTCACGATTCGAGGTTTCCCTCGGAATTTACATAGGACCGCGACAAGTAGGAATGGCGACGCCATACGAGGACCATGCGGATTTTCGTTTCACTTGGATAAGTCCTAGAGTCAGCCTATCAGCCTCAGGGACGCAGCTGCTCCTGCAGCCTCCCGAAGGAGCCCGCGCATCCGCAGGAAAGGGACAAAAAAATATATATGTTACACACCCGTAGGAGCTAAGTGTTCCCTCTACAGGAAACAATGGCGGACTTCCTGTCCGTCGGGATTCCTCGACGACGCGTGCCCAAATACCTGGTGTCGCCCCCTTCGGTGTAACAGGAACCCCGAGTGGGTCCTACCGGACGTTGAAAATTTTTAAATGTCTCAATCAACCCCCGAGGTCGAAAGATCAAGCGGTGAAGACTCACTACGCTTGTATTATGGGTAAATGCCAAGTTCCAAACGAGCCGTAACAACAATTAGTATCAATGCTCCAGATAACTTTGTACGCAAGCCGAAGTCATTATCATCTCCCTTATTTCATACGTAATCTTCGTTTCTCGCGTGATAGCCAAGAATTCCGAAAGGTCTATGTAAAAAAAAATTTTTTTTTTCGCACGCACGGAAATTAGTTCCAGTTAACACGAAGGCACAGTCGGACAAGTCAATTTACTGATTCCACCACGCTATCATCAACAGCTGAAGTCCACTTAGGTTATTAGACAGTCATTCCAGTCATCACTCGACGTTCTCGTTTCACAACGTTGAAAAAGTAGCTCGTTAGCCTACCAACAATACGGACATAGGGGCTGATTCGATGAACTCGACACACAGTGTATTCGTGTCGACGGATCGGTGTATGCATTGCGTACGTCGACGTCTAGTAAGGGAATTAAGGTGATTTTCACAAGAGTCACGAGGAACATGAAAAAAAATCATGTTTTCACCGGGTCAACAATAAAGTCGCGCTTACGTTTACACGCAGCCTCACGTCTAATTGGACCTTCCTCTACTGCTGATTGTTTTAAACGAGAACAACTCGACCAACTCCGTGTCCCCTGTTACTATCCAACACGCGTGATTATTAGCAGAGAGACGGCCCGCCATGCGTGGAACGTTCGTATCCGGTTCGTGTGGTACGTCGACGCGCGACAATACAGTCCATGCACGCCCGACATTTGCGCCTGGGATTGTCTCCCTCGGCCATATTGTCAACATTCGTGCATCCCCGTCAGATTATCACAACCATATAGGTGTACGCGGGATATTGAAATCGTTCAAAATTTATTTGGACGAGAAGACGTTAATGGGACCATGATAATTTTAGGTTAGGTTATGATCGGGAATATGGTGTACGAGTGCATTTGAAAAATTTGACTTTGACCTTGAATTTTTTTTTTTTTAACGTGCTTGAAAACCTTTACCGATCTACGGTAATGACGAGAGGTCTTGTCGCTACTGATATGGAAATCAATTTAGCGATAACTCGGCAAGGGCACGTTATCACCGAGTGCAGGTACCAGTTTTTCATGAATAATGCAGAGATAAGCACAGCGGGTCGTATGTGCACGTACGAGTGCCAACTGGGTGGGGATATATTGTAATGATGACTTGTGATTCCCCGTTGGATTTTTGTCTAATAAAATTTTATTTATCGCCTATGAAATGTTATGAGTTCTATAGGTTTCAATGGCATCGGTTACTATTGTGACTGTAAAATAAAGAAACCACTGACGATGACGCCGTATCCAGTTAACCCATCTCTTTGACTTCACTTGACCAAGTGTCAATAAGTCCCTGCACGTAGAGTCCAAAATCCATATCGCGCCACGAGATACGCCGAGATTCGTGGTAATAATAATTAGAAAAAAAATATTTTTTTTAATTCAAAAATCGCGTCAAGATAATTTTTTTGAGTACGCGGCTTTAAGCGACAATCAAAAAATTCAGGGTCGTCTCGAGCAACGATAATTGGCTCCAATTAACATCAGATTGATACGGCTGATAAATATAAACGGAAAATTTTTGTTTTTCAAAAAATTCATCTACAGTTCAGTAAAACCGAAGAATCCAGTTCGTACGAATGTCGCTGTTTTTTCGTTGGGCATTGTAAACGGTGGGTGGAAGGAGGTCGTGCCCGTTGCAGGTGCGACGCAGGTGCGAGCAAATCGAAGGTTTATTTCGGACTTCTTTAAATATAGCCGAGATAGAAATAAAGAGAAAACAAAAGAAACGAAAACTACCCAAGGAGAGAATCTCTTAAGTCACGTTCAGCGTCCAAAGTCTATTTTTGAGATTTACCAGCGAGAGGAACAATAGTCAAGCACAATAGGTAATGGACCAATGGTTACCGATCGGGTCACGTACAATCGTCACGTGCTATCCGGATGTTTCCTTTTCGCGCAGTCATAAAAGCCGTGCGAAGCCACCGACGTTTCTTCCAAGTATTTTCTTAGGACACCACCCGGTATATTTTCGCCGCGATACGACAGAGGAGATGCCGGGGCTCTGGCGCCGCGCCTATCATTACGTTGTTTAACTCATAGTAACATCGTAACATATTAGTACACACGTACAGAATACGTACCAGCTACCGTCGTATGCCAACGACGACAATCGCGTCGTGTGGACGGAGCTTAAATGCCAGTAAGAGAAAATTGCCCTCGGTATGAATAAAGCTACTGTGTCGCAGACTCTCTTAGCCGACAACGATCGGTACCATTTTTTGTTCCAAAAGTAAATCCAAAAGCTATCAAAATTTTGAAAAAAAAAAAAATTCTCCACAACGAATGAAAAGGAATTCATCAATTTCGAGTCTGTCGATCATGGCTCATTAATCCTCACGATCTCATCTGATGTCACTTCCGCCCCAGATCTATCGATCCCCGAATCAAGATCTTCCTGTCGATCCACTTTTATTATTTGACATTTACAATAGCCACGTGACCCAGTGCTCTTCCATGTGCGAGGTAGACAATACGTGTCCCTTTTGTTTGATCCGAGTGGTCCACTGGTCATCCTCCGATTCAACAGCTCGTATTCATCTCGTACGTGTTGACCCACCCGGTATACATTTATTTGCTGGGTACTGTCCGTTACCGGAAACAAGGAGGAGCCACTGGATAACGTGACCTTGTTGCATTATCGACAATTAGCCACGGTCAAATAAAGTTATCTGACAAATATCCTGCAGCCGTATTCTTTCTAGTATCTTTCCCAATTGTGTTTCTATCAGCATCCCTCGTTATTTGAGGACGAAACGTCCAATGAAATGACATATAAACAAATAGAGAATCATACATTCTAAAGACTCTGTAATACATTTTTGTGATCAGCGATGCCCCTCGAGCTGTACGCCTTTAGTAAGTCAATTTTGAGACACCCTGTATATATACATATATATTCGATAATAAATTGATAATGACAATTGTCACGTGATCTTGTTACTGGAATAAGGCACTATCAACTGGATTAGAAGAATGAAAAAAAAAAATTAAAATGAGACGAGAAAAGTGAAGGGGGGTGAATGGTAGCACTGTGCGCCAGATGGTCCAGACAGCCTCACAGCCATTAGCTCAAGGAAGAGAGATCCGTTTCAAATGGTTTACGTAGAATCACTCGATGGGTAAACTGCGTCATGTAAATAGATAACCAGTTATCGTTAAATGCGAAAAGTCCGCGATCTATGACATTTCCGCGAAATTTCCCGACGCGATCGTACATTTGCAAATCGAATATACGAAATCGACGATTCAGGTCAGAATCGACAGATCGAAAAAATCGTAACGAGAAGCAGCCACGTTGTAATCGATCTTTACGTAACATCTTTTTTTATATCAACAATTTCATCCACAACGATCTTGGTAGTAACGAGACAGATAATTACACCTATGATAAAAGGATCGATGGATCTTCGAGTAACGCAAGAGTCTTCCCCGACCGCAAAACCATGAGATTCGTTATCACGCCAGTTTCCTACGAGCGGCCACGCCGCGAACTACTGCTCGGAGTACACGAGGCAGTATCGCTCGTTAAACGGAGATAAATCTAGTCCAGAAAAGTTTATTTACTTAAAAACCAAAAAAAAAACCAACAAACAGCAAACGACCGACACAATAGTGCGCCATTAACCCCAAAAGTGGGTAACGTTGAGAGATAACATTTTCTTACGACGACCAATAATCTTACCGTAGGCACTGGGTGAGAGAGAGAGAGAAAAAATGTTACCACCGTCAGCCATGAAAATTCGTGCCGAAGAGAGACAGCGCTTACGGAGAAAGAGGATCACGCGATCGTCTACGAGTCACGGACGTGGCGTGTTTAAATGCAAAGTAAAAAAAAAAAATGAATGACTTATGGTGTTTATGGGGGTTTGTTTTTTTTTTCTTTTTCTCTTTCAAGATTTCTGTACGAAAACGATACAATCGACAGGATGAGGCTTTCCTTACTGTATCCATGACCGTCGCATGGGATCTCCCCGTGAGTTTTCAGTTCTCCCTCCTGCCCATGGTATTGTTACTACCGATCGTAAGGTATCATTATTCAAACCCCATAAAGAAGCCATGCAACCCGCAATGCCGTACGTGAAGAATGCTAAGTGTTGCAATCGTCATTGTACGCCGTGGCACGAATACTCGGCGCGCGTAGCCATCTGCTGGGACTTTACCGCAATTGCATGAGAGTTGTTGGGGACGTTCAGGCCAGATGTTACCAAAGGGATTGGCAGAAAACAAACCCGGAGAAAGAATTACGGATGAAAAAGAGAAACTAAGATCGAGACCAAGACTTCCTTTTCGTCCAAAAAGTCCAAAAGTACCAGTACATACGTGACGCAACGTGCAAATAGATTTAACAATGTAACGAAAAATTATTTCAGTCGTACCTTTTAGTATGAGAAAAGGAAAAAGTCTTTACCACGGACACTGCAGTGACTAAGAATCCATAGTACAGAATTCGAGGAGATCCTTAAGCCGCGCGCGTACATTTTCTCGAGTCAAGGTAATGGTAGCTCAGAGATATTTTTTTTCTATTAAAAATATAACACGGTTGAATTTTAATTGAAGGGAAAAGTGAAATAGCATCGAGATACTTCGTGCGCGTCTCACGGAATCAATATTGATTTATCCCAGAATGAGGAGAGCAGCCAATATATTCCAAGAATGCAATTCCAAGCCCACTCTTTGACACGATTTGTCATCGTCTGTATCCCGGTGACATAAGTCTTTCTGACGTTCGAGAGACGAGTAATTGCGTTACGAATTTATTAACGAGACGTGTCGGCCATTAATAGATTCTCAGTATCATAAGAGAGGTGGGAAAAGTTGTAAAAGATTCAGGGGAAATTTAGAGATCCACGTGTCTATATATATATATATATATATATATATATATATATATATATGATTTCAATAAATCTAACAACCATAATTATTTGTATCCTGTACAAATCTAGTTCAATACTTGATCCTTACAGTAGCATGAATGAATAAGATTCTTATTGATAATTTAATTTAAAAATCATTCTATAGCAAGAAACGCTCAAGTACTACAATTTACTTTCACCAGGGTGACCAATATCCCGCGGTGATTCGCAGCCACATTCATTCGATTGGAATTCACTGGATCTCACGTGCGCAATGATACTCGTGAAATTACGTTTAACACGCATGTTATAAGGTCGCTTAATTAAGCCGCCATGTTGAATTTTTATAAACTACTCAATCGTCCAGTCACTGTACTGATTAGTTTTTAATGAATCTTTGTATTCACGCAAGACCAGTACCATCTTCCGGATAATCGTTACATCCGGCTGATCTGTCGTACCTCGCGAGCATAATAATTAAACTATGACGTAAGAGAATCAAAAGTATTTCTTATTGACCTTCGCGAAAGCGACAGTCTGGTGTCGCGAGACGGACCTGGTTTTACCAGTCACTGACTTTGATGTGTGTGTGTGTGTGTACTGGATTGCCGTAAGATATTGCATTAAGGGTACGAAGAAAATTCTAAATATATATATATATATATTCAAGAATCCAACGTTAAAAACCGTGGTCCATAACGAGATGAAAATGACGAATTTTGTGAATTATTAAAAAATTTTTTGAATTATCCCGCCAAATGATACACGTCTGATTTTCCGTCTCACCGAATATTACGCAAATGTTTCCGTTCGTTTGGTTAAAGGGTAAGTAATAAATCTATGGAAAGAGCGAAGATCTACAAGAATTTCGTGGAAAAGGTAGGATGGAGGTAGAATGGAGTGGAGGAAAAAAAATAGACAAGACAAAGTAAGCACTACGTAGGAAACAGGTCCAGCAGCATACGGCATACGAAGATCTCTGGTCGAGTAGACAGTAGTGAGATAATCGTAAAAAAAAAAAAAAAAATAGAAAAGGGCTGACGGGTCTTATCTTCTCAGTCGGAAGTCTGAAGTTATCGACAGACGACGTTCACCGAATGTACCCGAATCATCTATACAGGCAGCCTCGACTGTTGCTTTTAGGAAGCAGCAATAGTTTCCGTAAAAAAAAAAAATTTCGCTGTCAAATTTGCATTTCCGTGTAAATGTGATATAAAATTATCGTAGAGAAGAAAATGTCAAAAAATGTGTAAAATCAAAAATTTCAAAATATTTCTTCCAATCGGTTCACCCTGAGCACGGTAAACAGTGAGATACGTAACGGACTGAGATAACCGACAATAATGATCCTGACGTTGAGAGGAGCGAAGATACGCGATTTGAAATATTTGAGATGCCAGTAATTAGATCGAAGGGTCATCAAGGCACAGTTAATAAGAAAATGATTGCCGAGATAATTGACCTTGACGTTGTAATAGGCGATAACGTTAAAATTTTTTGTATCCCAGCCTCATCTCATCTGGACCAATCTAATCTGTCTCGTCTAAGACAATCGTCTCTGTACGTTCAGATTCTACATAGGGGACCTTATATCCTCGAAACCAAACAGGGAGGTCTGGATGAGTCGTATCCTGATTATAGTCTATTGTGTCATCCGTGCTGCCGTAGGAGGACGTATAAAGATTTTGACAGTTCCGTTGACAATATGCGGGTTCGGTTAATTAATTCTCTTAAACAATTTTCTCTGTCGCCCAACGCTGATCAAAAGGTTTGCCGAAATCTCAAGGTAATAAAAAAAAAAAAATTATAACAAAATATCACATAGATACATGTCATTAATTGTATGTAATTCCTACGGCAAAATTAGGCCCTTATTAAACAATGTAAAAACGACGAGATGTCATTTTGTTATTAAATCCAAGGGTCTATATATATATATATACACACACATGTATTTTACATAGTGCTTATTACATAAATAGTATCTGTGTACGTTTTCCATTCCAGAGATTAATCACCGAGTCAAGGACGTACCTGGAAGGATTGTTCTCGAGGGCAAAGACAGATAGAGTCGTTGGACGTAAAGGAGCGGAAGCACGGGCCGCCGCGCCGGATGTTGCAAGAGTCGGAGAACAGTGCAGACCATAGGGAGTAAGAAAGATACAAACATAGCACGGTGAAACTAAATGAAAAGGACGTAGAGAAGTTTTAGCGTTTTGCGGATGCTAGTGAAAAATTACTAGTACCTTAAGAATTCCCTAGGAGGAAGCCTACAAGTATTTTCTGGTTGCTTTCGAGCTCGGGTTCTACGTCGGGTGTCGAGTAACGCGTGGTAGCCAGGTTACGTTTATTTTCTTCATTTTTTGCCAGCACATGTTTAACGGGATTATGTAAACCAGCCCTAAGCTCGCGTGGTATCAGACCTTCGACCATAGACTGTATCAGCGTCACTAGGAAAACGGACGAGACACCTGATGATACGCCATTTTGAATGACTTCGATTAAATTTTTATATTAAAATTATTATATCAGTTTACGTTTACGTGGTACCAACTGCCTAGAGATTGTACACTTGGTACAGTTTTTGGACTTTGATTACGGTACTTCCGTGGGCGATAGGTTAACGTTAATTAATCATCACAGCAGAGTGAGCAGAGGAAATGAATTATCGAAAGTGCGGCCTAATCATGTGGAATAGACAGTTGTGCAAATGATAGAAAAAAATTGGTGCGACTCGGGATAAAATTTGTGGAGGAATCGTTACTGTGGATGTGCAATAAAAAAGTGAATAAAAAAATTTTCAGACAAGATAATATTTTTTAATAATAAACACCAAGTACTCCGATGCTACCAGATGAAGAAGCTGGTGGGACTTAAGGTACTTAGAGTCAACGCGATTAAGTGGCTTGGTCGGGGTTAACGTATAGTACAGGGAGTTTTTCACTGCTCAGTTGGCTGCAATGTGCGACGACCTCGAGACGCAGTTCCCACCGAGGATTCTTCGTCTCTGACAAAAACCTCGAGGAACCTGCCGCTCTTATTGTCGAGCCGCCATAGCTCAGAGCCCACCGAAGTATCCATGATACATTTTAAAGGGCCAAGTTTCAATGGGATTCTTATTATTCGTCTTCACCTGATACCTGTTACTCGAATCTATTTTAACAACAGGTGCGACTCCATTTTTCGACGCTTTACCTCACACACTTTTTTTCTTCTAATTTTCACATTTTAAACCGAGAAGATATCGTAGGTTTAACATGGCGACTGGAGGCATCGAGAGAAAAAAATTGGATCAGATATATTTACTTTTGTTAGCACATACACGCGTCTTGAACAAGCAAGCAAGAGTAAAAGCGTCCATGATATATTTTCAAATTTCAATATCCATAGATAAGAAAGCAAACAATAAAAAATAATACGTTTTTAAAATCGGTTCGATATTCCGAGACGAGTCCTATTAATCCAAACAAGAATTTCTTTACGATTACGTAACTCGCAGAGAGTGACTATAGCCGAGAAAAAAGGGTCTGTTGTAGAGTTTCTCATAAAATTCGATGAAGTCGTCAAAAAAAAGAACACATGTTTCTGTCAAGCCTGCGAGACGCTACGGTAGAAGCTGCTTCGTATACGAAAACATCAAACCAATTGCGAGGGACATTTCGTATTCGTTCTCGTATTTCTTAGGGCGCAAAAAGATGTCCATGATTCGAGAGTTGTCATTGGCTGTTGGGTCGCGTGAGAAATCGAAACTGACAGGACGTGTAACCCAGCGCCAAGTGTCGAATTAACATTTTTCGCTGTGTAAACGTAACGCAACCAGACAGCGAAAATTATTTCGTCCTTGTTTCTACGCATTGAATTTCCAGCCAGTCCGAATGACGTTTAACAGCGCCAATTGGACGATGTGAATTTTTTTTCAAACATTCCTTTTTAGAGCCGTGCGTCATACGTTTTTTCCTCAACCGTCTAGCATTATTATTGTATCATTAACACCGTGTAGAATCTAGGCTGAAACGCTCGGTTGTGAACTCGACTTTAGGAAAATAGAATCTATATATTCAACATGGACTTACCTGTTGGGGTGCTGAGTCCGCCGGTGAGAAGCTCGAAAGGGCCGTTAGAGGCGCTAGTGAGGCGCACGACGATGCTCTCGAGGGCGGTGGCGTGTGTCCAGGAGTTGGGCTTCCACTTCCGCAGCTACTTGCACCGCCACTTGAAGCAAGACTGACGCTATCTGCTCGCCCTCGCCATGGCGAGACCGACACGTGTTTCAGCATCCTTTATTTGATTTCTACAAAACAATAGAAAGAGACACGTATATTATCTAGACATAACAATAGATCGGTACTGGTTTTCGATAAGGGAATTCGTATTTTTAAAACCGTAGCTCTAGGGTTAGGCTTTTGGTTAATTAGAGTCTGAAGTCGTTAAGATGAAAGATCGTTACACGATCTATCTTTCTGCTCAGTTACCGAATGCGACAAATACTTCCAGAGTCACTGACAGACGTCAGTCATTCCTTTCTTGGAAATAATAGTCACATCGTTACGTCGTACAGTGTATTGGAATGGAAATAGTCATCGAATAATTCCAAGAGAATTTATCGTTTACTGTTATAACATTGAGAAAGCGACTATGAAATCCAATGGAAAATCTGACACCAGATTTGATACAATAGTGATTAATACTTGTGAGTATGTAGAAAGCCATGTTAATTAATTAAATATAAATACTCACTCTTGCCAATCGAAGAAAATTCCTTTTACTGTGAAATCAATGCACGAGAATCATGTTTGTATTACAAACAAGCGGCATTGAAATTATCCAAGTTCACTGTCCAACACTCTAGTGATAAACGAAGTGATTTACGTAATGTTTATGAACACAGCACTAGGTTGTCAGACACAAGTCACTGTCTAGTAAGACTTTAACAAGACACAAATATTACGTACGAATTGACACTTGTTAAAGAAATTCAAAATGCTGTTTCAAAGTTTCTTTTCGTAAAAGTCTCTTCAAAAGTCCGTTATAAACATCAGAATTAATTCCATAAACAAATTTGTTTCGGTTTGACTTTTTAGTACGAAGACTTTAGGTATATTTTCCGTACAAAACAAATAACTACTCAAATTTTCCTCACTGCACTGCTTCTAACCGGACGCAAACCTGCACGCCATGTGCTCACTACGAGCGCTACGCTACGACTGAGGCTTCTGAGTCGCGTAGAGAGTGTAGTAAGCGGACAAGGAGTAGGAAACAAAACGACCTTCCTACGAGCATGTTCGGTGCATGAGTGGATGAGTGCGTGAGTGCGTGGGCGTAAAAGTCTCGTAAGAAAAAGGGCGTGAGTCCGAAGATCTCGAAAGAGAACGTAGAGGACGCTATTATAAAGCTTCTTTTGATTCTCTCGCTTATATCTAAAGAGCTCAGCTATACCCTATTCAACAAAGAGCCACCTACAGTGGTTCGGCAGTACCGATTTCAAAATTTTCTCTATTTTCTCCCACGACTATTCCCCCTTTCACCAAAATTCAAAATTTAAGAAAAGAACGATCACCCCTCTATCAAATTTGGCTGAGGTGTCATGTGAGTTAAAAAAAAAATTCTCGCTCAAATCTCATTGACCTTGGTCCATGGTCGTCCTTACGGCAGACAAACTAGTCGGTTTCTACAGAGAAAAAATGGCGGCCAGGTATACAGAATCTCGACTGCCTTTCTCAGAAAAGGTTATGTGGGTGGAAGAGAAAATTCAGTAACTCGGTACCTATAGCTACCTGACCGAAAAAGGTATGGAGCGCAAACCCAACCCAAGTGTCACAACCACAGTAACGGGGGTATAAAAAAATGGCAGTATCCGTTAATTGGAGTAAAAATTACCACGGAGTAATTATCGAGTCGAAAAATCTGACACTGAACGATCGTACCGTTCATTGGATCAAAGAATTTTACGATCTGCTCGTTTTTCCTGGTTCACAGTCGTTTTGGACGATTTGGACCTTTTACACCTCGACGAGCTATCGTCATGGAGCGTTCTTAATGTGCGACAGTCGCTGGCATCTACGCTGTCCAAGGCGCCGACATCAGTAAGAAATTCGTAAAAGATCAAGAAGCGCAACTCTCAAGACGAAGCCGCAACGTAAAATTGCACGACCTCAACGAAGCGCGCGATCGCGATTTCCCTTTTGCTTGTGTACTCGGCTTTACTTTATTCAAACAAGGATCACTTTATTCCAGCACGGACCAAGTCACTCATATAGTTGCATCCGAGCATGTTCCTGGCAGAAAATTCAATTACGACAAAAGCGATAAGACTGCAGCTGCATAGTGGAGATAAATTTTACCTTGTGATGCTGCGCAACGTGATCATCAGACATGCGCATGGTACAGAGATAAAATTTGTTACATGAGACACATAAGAGATTATCGAGTGATAAGGTCCAATCTAGCTATATTAATACATAAGAGTTATAATTAGCCTAGTCACCATACACTACTACTACATACAGTTCTAATTACCCCTAATATTTTGAATGTACATTTCTTACCAAAATCTCATGAGGATTTATGGGGATTTTCAAGGATGGAATTTACTCGGAATCACGGTGGTCAAGCTTTTACCTCAAAACCTGCTATGGTAGTCTTGTCACACATGGGCAAAGTATGCGCTATGGTACTTCGGCAGAGCGGTCCAGCCGGTAGGTCCCATGGTGTTGTGTTACTTTCCCACAGCCATGGGTACTTCATGTGCCATTCCGAGATGCGTGTACCCTTGCGTGACACACACTTGCACACGCGTATGCACCCAGAGTGAAAAGAAGAAGGTAGTACGTATGCATCTCACCTTGCAAGGCGAACCTGTTCCTTGGGCCTTAAAGAAGACGCAGTATTGCCCAGCTTGAAAAATTAAACAGTCCATGGGGATTTAAGCGAAGAATATTACATCACTGATAAAAATGTTCCAAACACGTTTCTATTATTAGAATTAAATCTATGGGGTGTGTATATGACCTTACGTGTGGTTTCACCGTTACACTAGCCGCTTCCGGTCTGCGTGCCAAGTCCCATATCCGGAATTGTTTCGTGTCCTGTAGACCAGGGGGAACCTTCCGATGGGGCATTATCTATCCCCATGGTCAACGCCATGGGTTTCCCATGGGTGTTGTTTTCCTAATGGCGTTGCTCCACCGCAGCTCGTACGCCTGAACAGAGATGATTTATTTCCATGGGGTTTTATTGGATGTGTGAAAATGTTATGGGGTTACTGATAAGATTAGCTATGGGTGCCATCGCGAAACACGCGATGTACCCTCTTTTACTGTATCGTGTATACTGTTTTTTTATTATTTCACGTTGTATTCTTGCTGCTTTTTTTCACTGCAGATAACCCACCGCAGCAAGGACTATATTTCAGAGATAAAATATAGTCGACCATGGGACACCATAACGTGACCGATATTTGTTTGGTAACCAAAGAACAGTGTCTCTATTGTGTATTATACTTTTGATTATACAACCCTTGAGAAATATTTATATTTATAAGAATGGGGTGTTTTCATTTAATTTTGAACCCACCAAAATCACAGCCACCATGGTCGGACAGGTGCATTAATATTTTTTTATGGTGAACCTCGATCAAAGCAAAGGGGTGAGAGAGACCGGAACTGGTAGAAGCAGCCGAGTCATCCAAGCATTATAGAATGGCTAAATATCCCGATTAACGATTGGATTTTTTTTTTTTAAAGACCGGAACTTCATCCCCTAATTTTATTTATGATGAAAAAAATCCATTCGGTATTATCTACCGGAAGTATCTCTTCAAAATCTTTCACGGATATTAATGATCTCGACGTACCTACCGTTCTGCTCACGGACTCTCTTAATTTAATTTCCGCCTCGAGATGCCAACCCCTAAACAAAAAAATACCAACATATCGATCAATAGATACAAATCGATCCAGGAGTGGCTACTGGTTACACGGGTCAACTGTTTCCTGGTCAGGGATTGGCTCGTATTATACGCTCTGTAAATTCTTAGTATTCCCCAAGACGGTCCCCCATAAGGAGCAGCTGAAAATTTTCTTCGCTTCCTGTAGAAAAGTCAAATTAAAAAATTTTGGAATTTTAATCAACCCCCTCCCCCTCCCACCACTGCCAAAAAAATAACACATTTTTCAACCAATTCTTTATTTCCCATCGATACCTAACAAATATCGTACCAATAATAATGAAACTCGAACAGCTGTTTACCAACGATAAGAATATCCAACTACCGCAGTGGTCAAAATCCCTTCTATAACAATGCCATATTTATACGCTGTAATAATAATTATCTTATCTGAGTATTGAGTGACGAAGGAGTTATGACTAAGACACCTTAGACACATTGTAAACATAATTCATTTTGATCCTATTGTTTAATTATTTTAAGCCGCCCAAGAGTCGCCGTTCTTATCAAACTCACATATTTCTGTACAAGAACATTTTTCGCCCCAATTGCAAACAGACCAAAGGCGCCACCGTGAGTCTACCAGTCTCTGCAATTTATGAGAGTTAAGCCATGGCATGTTGTACAGCCATCAAACAACAGCTACCCCATGGGGTAACAACCCCTTCGCAATATGGCTGACCACGCAGTGTTACCTATGGCGAATACGACATAGGGATGTGCAAGAAAAATATAAGGGAGTGCACACGTGGGCATCGTGCAGTCGTGCCGCACCCTGAGCCGCACCCTTATTAAGGAGTGGTCGTCCATTGCACTTTCAACCCCCCCCCCCCCACCCCATGCTCCTCCATGAAGACAGGAACCATTACACTGTCCCTCCTCAAAACTTCCCCATATGATAAGACACGCTAATGTGATTACATAGGAATATCACGTGATAGGATATGGGGTTTATCTGTGTATATATCTATATATTTGTTGGTAAACACTATAGTCATGGACTGTGTGTGTGTATATATATATATACGTAGTAATAGTTAAGGTTAATGGTGGATACATAATTTAGATTAAAAAAAATTTTTTTTAATATTTTGTTACAAAATTTTTTTCTTATTGTCCAATAATTTAATTAGCGGAACTGACTTTGGAACTTCCGGTTGGATTCGCTTGCGATTTTATTATGAACAATGAACACGTGCGTGTGTGCTATATGTATTTGGTCGATTAATTCAATCAGTCAAAGACACGTGAACGCCATTTCCGTCTTTTGATTCTCCGATGATTCTCTCTTCCACTTCCGGCGGAACCTGACCTACCTGACCGTGACGAAAGCCGGAAACGGAATGTCATTGAATGTAAGTAACGCGAGTGAATTTTTCATTTGATCTTTATTTAATAGACTTTTTTGGGGTCATATAAATTTTATCGTATCTTTTGTCTGTTTTCGTATCGATGGAATTATGTGTTATGTAAAAAAAAAAAAAGAAAAATTAATATCCAAGGAAATGGAAAGCGTAATTAAATGTAACTCGGTTAACAGGTGCCAATGCAAACTGATAGTAACTTTTACGGGATTTAAAAGTGACTTCCCGTGACACAGTTTTACGCCATTTCTAGTCGCCTACGACATTCCGCTTCACGTCCTGTCTGTTTCATAATAATTATCGAATGCTTGAATTTCAAAATTTTCGATGTTTATCGAAAAACACCTTTTTTCATATATGACAACGTCAACATGGGTTTGATAAATTATTCAAATTTTCACGACCCACGTGACTTGGAGTTTTATCTTTACTAATAAAAATTGTCATTATTAATTTGTATAACGAAACTGTATTATCGTGTATAAATTTCAATATTTTTCTTATCGTTATAAAATATCCCTATGCAGTATCTTAATGTTTAATACCTACCAGCAACGAGACAACCGTAAATTGTTAATCTAATGCAATTTCTATGAGTCAATCAGCTAAGAAAGTTGCGGCAATGAACATCCGTTAGAGATAACGATGACGTTGGTTATTTAATTTTTTTATATAAAAATATCCGACTGCTATTAAAATATACTTGATGCACACTAAGAGTCAACCAAGTGACCTACTGACCTTATCGACATACGGTAATAAAGAAGCACGTTGAATTTTATTCAAGATAATTCTAACGGCACTGTATCCCTTTACGAGATACCACAAAGATTTGCATGGGATGCTGCGCTGCATCCTGCTGAGAAAATGAGAGCCTGTCCAATTGGAGGTTAAGAGTCGGATGGACAATTACGAAACGGAAACGCACGAGCACATCTCGCCTGACCGATCATGGCCGCGTGTCCACTTCCGGCAGTGGTCCAGCTGGCACATGGCAGCTTCTTCCTCTCACTTTAATAGTATAGAAAATAATCCTGCTTTGTACCGGAAACGGTGAAATTAAAATTATTTTTAAAAGTCAATAGATAATCTAGAATAATTCATTGATACTTTACACGAATAAATATTCTGAACTAATTTTATACACATACTTCTGATAAAATCTTAAGAAATTTTCCCAGTCTACTGTATCAAGGTTCAACGACACGTTATCGATAAAGGTAAAGGGCTTTATGGCAGTCGCGTGGAGTCGTAAAGCCATGAAAATATCACGGTGTAGACTAGGTGCGTCGATCATAGGAGTAATAAAGTAAATCAGTGCGTGCCATTAATGTCAGACTCGACTAAGTCTGTGTACTAATTAAAAGAGTCCATAGTCAATTAACAGGAATGAAATAATGAAGAAGTCCTGTGCATTCCTTAATTATTCACCATTGAAATTTTCATATTAAAATGTTCCGTTATATATAGATATAGACATATATACTCCAATGTAACTTTCTATTATTATGGTTCACATTCATTTCTTCTGACTACGGTAATGTACGTTCACCAACTTCCGTTCCGGATACGCAGAATATGAACAAGTTTCCACCATAAAGCCCTTACCTATTGGACCCCACGCCACGATGCGTGGTTCTCTAATCATTGGATACGTTATTCACTTTCTGATATAATTTTTTTTAATCTTAATGTTTCCTCTCGCACCAACTACTGCTTGGTAAACTCAACGGCATTCCTACCAAATGAAAATACATCTTTAAGCCGGTAATAGTTTCCGTAAGTCATTTCTATCCAGCCATCGAGTCTTAACTGTTTCGATTTACAAAGAATTCAGATTTTGACAGCTGTCAAGTAAAGAAAAAACAGTCACAAACGTCAGTATATATATATACCGTAATTAATTATGTTTTTACTTAAATAATATAAAAATAATCTCGTCACAGTAATTCTATATATATTTTTACTAACCTTTAATTAGACGTCCAATCTGATATGTAGCTGCATCTGATATTCTTCCACGATAAATAGAAACCAGAAGCTACATCATTTTCTGCCATGGCTATAATGTAACTACGTCCATGGCGTTTCGTCACACCATACCGTAGAATCAGTCATGCATAACGTAACCTCGACAAATCGAAACTCGTCGCTCCCATTAATCCGTACACAAGCATCCCTTTGGTACTTTGTCAGTTCTAAGAAAATTCTCAAGAGTGAGAACTCTCGCCGTAAATTCACGTATCAACGATGGCATCGTAAATGGTATTTCTTTCCTTTCCTTCTTCCAAGTCTTGCCAACAGTTACTTCGTCCAGAGTGTTTCACGATCTAGGGATGTTTGGTTTACCAGGTACTTGCCAGGATGACGAACAGCGACGAATGATTTGGAATTTCAACGGCGCAGGATGTTAACGCGATAAAATTCACTTCGACATTCGCTCGCAACGATGTTTTGACGTTTCTATTGAAATCCAACATGGCCGCTTCGCGCACGCATTCAATATGTATATACGTGAAACGCTTGCACTACGCTAGTCAAAACTCCACTAGTCATAAACTCCACTAACCTCTTTTTATAAGGAATCATTAATATTTTACAGGTTACTAAAAATCGTCACGGTATTTCTCACGTCGTCGAAGCTACTGAAACTAACGACTCGTCTGACCCTGCGTGACGAAGTTGCGTCACAATACAGTCTCGTCGGTAACGACGGGTTCGTATCAGCGATTTAAACTGAAATTCTTAACGGACGAATTTACCGTACTAAAAAATAATTTCGGATCCGTGAGTACATTTCTAGATACTTAAAAAGCGTCCAAAGTTCCATGCGATTGTTTTCGTGTAACGGGTGTCCAAAAAAAAAAAGAAAACAAAAATTGCGACACAACGGTGGAGGAATTAAGGTCGTGAGGAAGTTCGCGAGAATTCAGAATGTTAGTCTCATAGAAACACTCCATTCGTCGTGGCTGTTGGTTTATTCTCTATTTTATTTTTTCTCCCTCCCTCTCCACCCCTCTCTCTCTCTCTCTCTCTCTCTCTCTCTTTTTCTTAAGAATATCCCAACACAACAAGCACGCTTCATACATCTCTGAGAAAGGAAAGCAGACTCTTCTTTGTCAAGACGGCATTGTTTTCGGATGGGAACGCTCCCGAGTGCCTGCCGTGATATTTCCTAAGACTTTCCTGAGACAGGAACGACAATAAAGATATATTTTTATGATAAAGCCTCGAGATGCGCCTAGCAAAAATTCTGCATAATCACAAATCCTATATCCCGTAAAAAGTTTTCAATAAAATATATCAAACAACACTCGGGTATTCAAATATTATTTTTTCGGTATAAAAAATATTTGTATCACTAATTACACAACCAGAAAGATTCTTCAAAAGACAAAATTTATGATTGGTCTTGTAAGCCAAAACTCTATTACGTACGATCCACGTATACATATATATTCTTTAACTCAAAGAGCGACGGTGCTGCCGCCATTCGGCGTCAATGGCCCCGACGGCGCGTTGTGTTTCTCTCGTCTGCGTCACTAATTTATTACGAAAATATCCAGTAATTTCTCCGAATGCACGAATATCTACGAGAGACATCGTTCACCCGGGACACAGAAAGGATTTACGATACGAGGTTGGGCTTTTGTGGAACGAGCTAATGCACGAGTGTCATGGATTCAGCGTTTCTTTTCCGTCGACTTTTTTCTTCCTAGACTCTCTCCAGTTTCCTTTCCCTCCATCCCACTGTCCTCCTCACCCACCACCAGAAAAGAGACTAAGCCATTACCATCCCTGAAATCCATTCAATGTTAATGAAACCAAAGTGTCACCGTGTAGCATCGACATTACCCTTGTAGATCTGCCGATTTACGAAGCTAATAAGACCGGCTTAACATCCAGTCATACGTACACAATTGTTACGTAACGCGAGCAAGACTAATTTCAAGAAGTAAAAATTAAAATACCAATATACAAATTTCAATGGCGTAATCTGTACTCTGATTGACCAGATCAGCGTTGCCAGCGTACAGTATCTTACTGTTGTTCAAATTCCTAAAGAATTTCAAACGAGATCCGTTAAGAACTTCTTCCCAAGCCATAACACTTCCTGCTGAATTCTTGACAAGGTAGCGACCAAGAAACGGCAGATCTGACACGCATAGTTTGTATACGTAGACTATATACATACATAGTGTTTAAATTGAATGACTGTATACATAGATATATAGATATACAAGTAAATTAATGTAAAGGAACTCTAGCTCAGAAGGCAAAAGCAAAACCGGTCAGAGCTTCCGTCGCTCTGGGCGCCGAGCGTCGACAGAAAGGCCAGCTGGAATTCGATTCGGTAGCAAGAAGAATACGTGTCCCGAAGCAGTGGGTAATTACAGTTAGGAAAACACAGATAATACGAGTAGCGATAAGAAGCTTACCGGAAGAATGCTTAAGGATAATTTACGTGTCTCTGAGAAACGTTTTTGTCGCGTTTAGAAAAGCGCGGGAAAAAGTTATTTTTTAAAATTCCATCCTTTTTATATATAAAAAAAAAAAATTAATCAAAGTTCCTCGAGCTAATTAATCGATTGTTATTGTCTTATAGAATTTTTCTTATCCGTGTATGTGGTATTTTTTATTTATTTATTTTTTTCAATATAGGAAAATAATGGCGGCGTGGTCCTCTATCTTCCTCTTGTTGGCTTCTATCGGTACCTACGTAGGTATCATTCTATTCTGGTACATCCTGAGCTATGCAGCCTGCATAGAACTACGTTTCCTGTTCGGCCTGCAACTCTACCGGGCCTGGGATATGTGCGTGGACGTATGCACGTGCGTATATCTAACGCATGACAGTAGTAGCGTGAGACTGTGTCGCCTCTGCTTGACTCTTGTTTATTATAGTATCGACGTAACGCGCACATGAGAACTCCGACGATGCCTGGGACATGAGAGACTTGGGTAAATTATTTTTTTTATATTGCAACTGCAACTGCACTTGGTCGTTGCACTTCCGTTTTGTCGTGCAAGCACGCAAGTGAGTTGAATTTAACCTAGGTAGATTTTTATTGGTATAAAAACTCCGGCTAACGACGTAATACGCACACATAAATAAAAAAAATGGAATATAAATTAATAGGTAAATATTTAATACGAATAATTTAAGAATTTCAAAATAAAAAAAATACCGTTTTTTTTTCTCACCGATTTTTCGCGGTCCAGTTACCAAGCAAATCACAATAAAAATGGTACGTTTGTCTCGTGGCAGCGATCCGGATAGACGTTTGAAAAATCGATGAGCTTGCGTCGCGACTCAAGTTAACAACTTTGGAAAATATAAATAGGTATTTCGTTACAGGAGGGTCAACGGCCATCACTGTTAAAGCCACAGTGTTTTCGAACGGGTCGTATAAACGGTTACGTAGTGGCTTCCCTTGTTCCTAAGACGTGGATTGATATCACGAGTATCTGGATGTATGCTAATCTGGAAACAACATCGCTTATCGCAATACGTTTCTCAATGCGTATTGCTTAGGACAGAGAGTGACGTATCGATCGACATCGTGTACAAACGGCGAGGCAAGATCGCAGGTGGCACTGGAAAGGAAAACGTGGGCCGCATGAACGTAGGTGGATTAGACGAGTCGTGAAAAATCATGAAATCGATGTTTCTCTCTCACCTTTCGAAAATAAAGTTTTCGTTGGGTAAGGTCACGCCCACGTGTGCCTATGCCATGGTTGCACAGTGTGTATATTGCCTAACAAGTGGGCAGCTCGAATGGTCGAATGAAAAGTCGATTTCCTTCTAGCGTAGGACGTAGCGTTGGGCAGACGGATAATCGATACTCTTGATATATCGATACTTTTTGAAATTCCTGTAACCGAAACATTTTTTTGTAGTTGCACGTGTCACGATTGTAGACAGTTGTAAAGTGGGGTTGGTATTGATCAGGGTTCTTTTTTTTTTTAAATGGACATAATATTTTTTTACCTCATTTTTTATATATTCAGTATTCCTTACTCGAGGATACGATCTGAGTTATGAAGGCCACATCCTGCATACGATATTTTTCTAGGGATGAAATCCTGAAGGGTTACTCTAGGGGTTGGTACTGGATTTACGTATCTTTATGTTGGTATATATTTAACCTCGGCAGTAGGTATTACAGATGGTGGGACTTGGGTTTTTTTTTTTGAAAATTCTATGGCGATGGATTTCGAAATATAATTATTCGTGGAATTGCCAATGCAATTGGATTTCGTGGTCGATTCGTAGGAATTGTAGCTCCTGTGCGGTTTCAGGATTCGCGTGGAAGTTTGATCGATGCTAATACGGTAAAAACACTACTAGGAAAGTCTGTGGGTTTTTAAGGTTCGTTAGACGCGATTTAAAGTGTTTACGTCATTTTGAGAAGGAGTCGACCAAAGAGCAAATGTATGTTAAAAATATGTAAGGAGCTTTTCTTATATTTAATTCACTTTTCCGTTGTGAAAATTTTTTTTAATTCATTTTTAGGTTACTTGACTCCGGCAGTTCTCACACTTCGTGCTCTCCGAGAGGGTAACGTGTCTCACGTAAGACGGGGTTAGTACTCCCGGGGATCCCGAGGGGCGAAGTCATAAAAATGTGTAGTCCGACGCACGTAACGTCGTCAAGACACTCGTAGGACATTATGTTTTCATGTTCTGTTCGATGGGTGCATGCTGGATGCAGTGGAATTACCAATCGTTACTATGCAGTTCACGATCCTCACGACTACAACGGTTTTCTCGCATCGCTTTATGAAAAGATTCTGTGTCCTTAACTGTCGTTTAGACAGCCCAAGGCCTTCGATGATCCTCGGAAGTAAGGTAGGGTGATTGTTTAAAGGTTCAAAGATGTCCAATCCATCACGCCATCTTTCTAGTGTAGTTAGAAACAAATCTTTCAATAGACACTGTGATTACTAAAATAAAATACGAATGGAATCACTGATTTCTAACTTTTTGACTAGGAAAGTTCTAGTAGTCCTTTTGATTGGCAAATTTTTATACAGTCATTGTATCTAATGTGGAGAAGAGTTGCAAATACGTGTGACTACACAGTGTGCGGAAAAATTCTGCTAAGAAGCTTCAGCGATACGTATTACCGACCGCTGGTATTCTAAATACTTACATTACTTGTTAATACCTGTTTCGACTCATAGGTGGCAACACTCTCGATGATGCGTCAGTATGTCAGATTTGCGCGGCATCGAGCACAGGATATGCCTTGTCGTCTTTTATCCTCTGTTAACGATAGTAGATATCTTGCGTATAGTGTCTATCGGTAGTTGCTTTAAAAGAAAATTTGTAACATGAATCCATAAACTTATGTTCGCAGTTCAAGATCACAGAGTGCGCTCATTTCGTAAAACACAGTGTCGCCTCCAAACGTTGAAATCGAGCCTAACAGACAGGGAGAAAATGTTCGCAGGTTTCTGGCTGGTGCGAGTGGCGGAGCGTGCGTGTGGTGCGTGTGTTGTGAATATTTACAGGTGGTGATCGTGAACGCTCAGTGCATTCGTAACAGGTATATCTTCGAGGTGGCTCGACGTCGATTGAGGAGTACGTCCAAGGGTTGCCATTCCCAGGGCGTATCCCGAAATCGTGTGAAAACGATCAGCTAGATACAGGGGGGGCCGATTCTGCGCGTGTTGTATCTTTCAGTCGCGCAGCGGAACGAAGAGGGAACCTTACTAAAAGCATTTGACAAGTGATCCACTGTAAGCGCGCAGTGTTCCCTCAGAACGTAGTGCGGTGGTCCATTGATCCTGGATAAAATGTCGGATTACGCATGAACCAAGAGAGTTGAGATATTAGCTCGTGGTGATGCTGAGAGATTGTTAGTATCAAAAGTGGAAAGTTCAGAAGCAGTGTTGCTGGTTGGCTTTGTGAAATCGTTTATCGGTGGTTATCGGTACTGAACCGCTTGGCCAATGTGCGACTCGGCCGACGCTTACGTGCAGAAGCTAAGTTACCTCCAGCTGGGGGATGAGTCAGGGGAAGGAGTCATCGGGATCGGGCGTGTCTCAGGATCGCGACCCGAGGCCCAGGTGCCCGTCTCAAGGAACCCCAGGGACGTGCGTGGGCCCCGTCCTCTTGGGGCCATTGAAAGCTTCATTGAAGGGGGCGCTTCCGAGAGCAGACAACCACCACCCGACTACAAGATGTACGAGCGTGAAAACATAATAGCTGCTTCGAGATTTGCTACTCCTAAGCCTGTTGAGCAGATAGGTCTGCAGCAGCAGCAGCAGCAGCAACAACAACATCAGAGTCGTTCTGGGCAACAGGCACCCGTTTATGAGAATATCGAGTACTACCCTCAGAATCAGGCTCATCCACCCTATTACCATCCTGTAGAATCGCGTAAGAGCCCTAGAGGAAGTCCCCGAGGTTCCGTAGCTGGGGAAGCTTACGAGGCTGGGTTCAGAAAAGCTCAACCTCAGGTACCTCCTGGCAATCGTTATCAGACAGCATCACCAGCTAAGGAACTACCCCCTTACGAGGCGCCGCCCGTCTACGAGAATATTCAGGAAGTACATTTCTCTGATTCTCAGAACAAACCCGCGCCGCAGGTACCTAATTTTTATCATCCTGCTACCATTAATGGTGGAGACTACGTAGTGATGACTGGTAAACTGGGTCAGGCTCAAAGAAATTCGCAGCAGCGTATCCTGGGACAAAGTCGTGCTCAGAGCTTCGACGGTTCCAGCTTAACCCGGGGTACCTGCAACGTCGATTCAGCTTCTACCCTGAGGTATCAAACGTCCTCGAACTCTGATCCTCAAGCTTCTAGAAGTGCATACGTACCACCCTCTGAACTACAGACTAATCGAAATTTTGGTTACTCGCCAGAACAACACTCTCCACGTTCAGGACTTCCCTACCACAGTGAATCCCCGCCCATCCGCCTCCCACCGGAACCCCATCATTATCGCAGTACTGTGGTCGATAACACCCAGCAAGGCTATCGACCACCTCAACTCGACAACGGACAAGGCTTCCGTCAGGAGAATCCGCCTCTGTACAAGCAGTATGTTGATTCTGGTAACAGGAGTACCGGTGTGAACTACACCGGGGATTCACCAGTCAGAAACTCACCAGTTTACAACACATCATCCCGTGGAGAGATACCGGCCTGTCGAAATTCACCAGTATACTCTTCAAATCGTTCCAATATCCCCCAGAATGATAGAAATTATCATAATCAGGATTGCCGCGGAGAATTTCCGACCAGGAATTCTCCTATTTACTCCTCCAACCGTTCCGATCAAATGAGAACAGTTCAGCCCCAGATTGAACCTGGGGAACAATCCAGTCTAAGAAATTCACCAATGTTCTCACCTACCAGACCAGATCAAATAAGAATATCCAATCCACAGAACGACAGGGGATTCATCGAGACATCAGAAACACTGGGAACACGAAATTCTCCTATGTCCTACTCACCCAGCAGAGACAGGAGGATAGCTGCTCCTCATAGTAACTCCAGGAACTCCCCGAAGACGAGTCCCACTCATGCTCAAGTAGCACCAGACATAACTCATAGTTCTATCAGTTCTCCAAGACATTCCTCTGCGGATAATCCTGTACGCGGACAAGTTCATGCACCTGTAACTAGTGCGTCCACTGCTCCAGGAGATGATCCTGGTATTCACGGTCCTAGGATCACGAGTCTGCCACCAGGTGTCACCAGTGGAGTAGCTGGACCCGTCTTCCTCAACGCTGGCGTCCCCATGCTGCAAAGGACACCTGAACCTGTGGCCCACGTTCAGAAATCCGTTAGTCCACCCATAAAACCATCTCCTGGGAAAGGACTCTTACCTTATAACGTTACACCACCACGGCCATCTGTAAGGATCTTTTTATATTGATTATACGCATACTCATGGTTCCTTTATTACTTACGCAATGTCCAGAAGGACAAAGACGTGTTCACTCTTGCGCTATAAAATTATTCTCCTCCAGGTCAGACGATGATTTCATTGATGACCGATGATTTCATTGCCCCTTTACGGTATAGCGCTACTTGTATAACGGGTGGCACGCTTTTCCGTACGAGACTATTATACGTTATCATAGTACTATACCTATAGTATAGTGGAAAATATCATACCGTATTATCATATGAAAATTGATAACACGTATATTAAACCAACTACTGTTGTCAGTATTGATATGGCTTCTGTTAATATTGACGCAGTACAGTTTCCTTATTTATCTATTTTCGGAGAAAGACCAAAATTTTATCTGTAATATTCCTAAAACTTTTTCGTTGGCATTTTAGTCTCCATGATAGTGAAGAATATTATTGATCGTTATTGAAGAAAGTTCGTACAAATCATATGACTCGTTGACGATCTCGAAAGTCCAAAATTTCTCACATTAAAAATGTCTTCTCACCTCAGTCGTAGAAAAAGATAAAATTATTCTCATTCGATGCTCCATTCGAAACTAGCAAAAGAGACACAGAATCCCAGCATAAATTAGCATACGATATTAAACTCCATGACGTTGAAACCTACACAAATTTCTTGGCCACCAGGGACCAACGGAGGCGGAAAGAAAGATCGAGGAGTTAACTCGACAGCTGGAGGAAGAAATGGAGAAACAGGAAGAGGAGGGAGAATATTTTGGTAAGGATTTACCTGTCAGCAATAACAAAAAATCAAAATAAATATTTCAACATCCTTTACCGTTATCTCCAAATGAGATCATCAATTAATCCTGTCTACAGGATTCAGAGTCTAATGTGGTACGGGTTCATAATTATAAAGAATTTCATTCCCTACCATTATTGCAATTTTTAGATGACATTTACATGACATTTCTGAAACTTATACCAAACAATAGAACGCATATCATCATTGAACCGAAATAGCACAGTATTCTGGATTTGGTCCAGAATTCAATTTATTTAATGTTGCTGGTTTTTATCTTACTCGTGGAAGTCCCATCAGTTTAGTTTAGACTCGACATAAAACGTACAGCATATATCAACGACCATTACGTTTCACGTTATAATGTACTGTACACACGTCGCTTTAGTCGTAGGACTAGTCAGTCTGTGGGTCGTAGCTGCAGTAACTAATCTCGTTATAGATAGACCAGTCGGACCCGTTGCTGAATACTAGTTTAGTTCGCGAGTGTTTTGCTTAGGGAAACTAAGTCGCGGAATTCGCCTAATAAATAAGAATTTAATTAATCACGTGGATCATTCGATTAGACGTAATTTCAAAGGGTTCATCCAGTTATCATTAAAATTTTTTTACTACCCTGTTACTTAATCCATGCAAATCCATCGTTACGATGGCGGGTCCTGTTTTGCCCATTGCCAGCTGTGAGTCTATTATTAATTCTCTGCGATTAGACACACCACTCGTTGAACTTGTTTAGAGTACGTCTTTTCTTTATATTGCGTAAAAAGTAGAGCGGTACTTGGAGAATTGATGTTTTGAATGTTTTTGAAAATTTCACAAAGCTTCAATTTCTATTTCTTTTTTAGGTATTTGTCATACTTGTGGTGAGAAAGTAACTGGAGCTGGACAAGCTTGTCAGGCTATGGGAAATCTTTATCATACAAATTGTTTCATCTGTTGTTCCTGTGGTAGAGCACTGCGTGGCAAAGCATTTTACAATGTCCATGGGAGGGTATACTGCGAAGAAGATTATTTGGTAAGTCTTCGAAGACTCTGACAACATAACAATAAATAATCTGTTTCTTGTAATTTGCAGTATTCTGGCTTTCAACAAACAGCAGAGAAATGTGCGATATGTGGTCACCTTATAATGGAAATGGTGAGCTTCAAAAATTTTCAAAATTACTGGCATGACGACATACTAAAATCACTTTTTTTCAGATATTACAAGCCATGGGTAAATCCTATCATCCAGGATGCTTCAGATGTTGTGTCTGCAACGAATGTTTGGATGGTGTACCCTTTACTGTGGACGTAGACAATAAAATTTATTGCGTTAATGATTATCACAGAATGTTCGCTCCGAAATGCGCATCCTGTGGCAAAGGGATAACGCCAGTCGAGGTAATTAACTGAAATCCAGTATATACGTAAGATCACCTATCACAGTATTACATTCTGTCAATTTATCAGGGCACGGAGGAGACGGTCAGAGTAGTTTCTATGGACAAAGACTTCCACGTGGACTGTTATGTCTGCGAAGACTGTGGTATGCAACTGACCGATGAACCCGACAAAAGGTGCTACCCACTGGAAGGTAGACTTATGTGTAGGGCGTGTCACATCCAACGCATATCCCACACACAACCTAGAGCACCGCAACCAGTATCGGCAAGCTACCAGTTTATGGGATAAAGAGAGAAAAACAGAGTAGATCAATAAGAATCGAAAAGAAATTGAAAAATCCTGCGCACGAGAAATGCCATCCGCGAATTCACTGTTCGAAAACTAGAGAAGCAAAGAGCAGGAAATGCAAGACGCAACCAATGGGTACCAGAATGGACGTTAGACGTTTGCATTCATTTGGTGAAAAAGTGACAGTAATTTTTTGGACTTTACTAATTTTTTAACACGACAAAGACTAAATACTTTTCTGTATAAATGTTTTTTTTTTTTAAATTTAAAACACCATTTATCTGCGTCTACTTTAACTTTACAGTTATTCCTTTGACTTTCTCATATATTGGGGTTACGCATCTTCTTCTTCGTCCTGGTATCACTCGTTTCATTTTATTAAAATCCATCCAACCAGCTATACTACGTGGTCCGAACGTGTATGAGAATTATGATTAATTGTAATTAGAAAGCTCCTACATAAACGGTGACCAAGTACCTCGTCTTGTGTACCGTTAAATTTATCGACATTGGGTATCTTATACCCTTGCATTGTCCACCGTTATGCCCGCAAGACATGTGAAGAAAATGGCGCGAAACCACTTGCTTGTAAAACGTTAACTTGTCGCTTCGATGCAACTCGTATGTATATTCAAGCGTTGACTATATTATACCATATATGTACATACTATATACAGGGAGGACAAGATAACAGTCCTGTATAAATATTTATATATGTACAAGTATTTATTGCCTATGATACTCCCAATGATATAAATGGTATCATCAGTGAAGGGTGTGCGAGTTGCGCAGGCAACTGTGATATAATAGCATAAAGTTTTTTTTGTTGATAAAATCTTATTATCATACTTTAACTGGGTGTACATAGTTCCATTATTGTTGTTACTATTATTATTAACTATTGTTAGACTATTTAAGCTCGAATTACACATGTACGTGTCGTCGTCGTGTAAATTTGCCCATTGTCTACGTAACTGGAAATATGTCATAGATACAATACGTGAAATCTTCCATACAAGACAAGGAGGAATCGAAGTACTGGATTATGATTGAGAATATTTATTAGCTGAGGTATGAATTTACAAGGATATATCAAAACTTTGAGTTGGATTTTGTAAACGGATTTTTTATCTTATTTTTACGTTTTTTAAAATGAAATTTGGAATTTGGAGCATTTGATGGAAATGATACTGAAATCTATCAAGCTTATAAAAGAATTAAATTAATTATAGTGAACTACGCACAAATGAAGCTGCCAAAAAAATACTAATTATCCTTTCCTTCGGGATTAGGAGACTCGTACGTTTTCTAGGTGTAGTCGTTGAATGGGGCGTATTATGTAGATAAAAAGTACAACTTTTATTTAAACATATGTACGATACACGTAAGGTGAATGCCACTGGTTAATAAATACCAATAAACCTTATGAGAATCCACAAATCCATCCGAGGTTGTTATTTTTTGTCAGTTATAAGAAAAAAAAGGGGGAAGTCACGATTGGAGTCAAAGAGTCAATCAATGATAGCATTGAATTTCTTTAATAGGCTCTACAGACTTTATAAGTAGGAAACGATAGTACATCTACAGGAGGCCAGACTCTTAGTCATCGATAGATATCAATCTTTAATTATAATGCATTTGTATCCCGGTATGGTCATCTGACATGACTCTGTGAACTTTAAGTTTTTGGGGGTTCAGTTTGTTGTTCCTCCTTGTACTCTGTTTTCGCGTACTTTGTCTTGTGCTCCTCGGCACATTTGCGCGACTGCGCTTCCTGAAAAATGTAGAGATTTTTGTTTAATTGTATTCAGGATATTTAATATGAGATCCTACGTTCGTACGTGCTCTGTGAGGTTGGTTCTAGTCTACATACTTATTGAGAAAAAAATTATAAACTTTGTTTAATACACATAAAGTGCGTGACGAAAATTATGATGTATTTCCATTTGATTTGCAACAAGCACACTAGAGTTATAACTCGAGGAACCTACGTAGAATCTTTTGGGCTGGCTGCATCGTGGGTGTGCGTGTAAACAGACAAAGAGGCAAAGTTCCAGGTACGAAATGCTGACGCACTTAATACCACTGAATTTTTTCTTTTTTATTCTTTAAATTTCTTCTATCTACAAAGAGTTTGTATAACTTACTTTGTTGGTTAAACTTGATCGTGGCTTGAACTTTAAATACCCCCATCTATTGAGGTAGCGAATAGTTAGAGTTGTACCTCCTGTGTTCACAAATAAAAGTTTTTTTTATTAAAAGGACAATGCACTTATTAGATTTGTATTATGTGGTAAACTTACCGACTGTAATAGTATATCGGAGTGGGGTGAATACTTTATACAGGGCATATGCCACAGCCCAGTGTCCAGCACTGGAGCCACGCAGCAAGTCTAGGTACTTTTCACTCAGCTTCATGTACTCCATAATTCCCACAATGTCGACTCCACTAGAAGAACACGTCGTAACCATCGCGTGTCCCTTCAGGAGAGACAAGTGCACATAAGGATTGGTATCTCGATGTACCTACTTCTTAGCAGCAATGTAAAACAAGGACATCCAGCCAATAGAAGTGATTACATGCACAGGAATAAGAATATGCCAGTAATCCTTCGTCATCTGCTTCATCCTTTGAAAAACTGATTGCTTCTCAGCTGGAGGAGGTGTATAGCAGTCTTTATTTGCTTCTGTTGAGTAGCTACGGTGTATGGTCCATGTAGCATTCTTGAAGTAATTGTCACTAAGAAACGTTCTATCCGGATAAGCATAATTTGTTAACGCAAAGTAGTTTGGGTTGATTCTAAAAGGAGTACATGTCTCTGAAAAAATAAAAGCAACAATCACAAATTAATTAAGCTTCAACCTAATAATCTGTACCATAATTAAAACACAAAATATAGTGCTAACCTACCGAGTAAGTTGCTATAAAATTCATTTTGTCGTTGGCAAAGACACCGGGAGGTTGCCACTGAAGCAGCAGGTAAAAATGACGTTGAAGTTCGTAACAGAACATTCGACAGCCTTGTGGCTCGTACCAAAATTAATTCCATATTCGAAATTAAGGTCTCTGTACTCATTCAGATTCTTGTCATGGCTTCTACAACGTGAAAGAAAATGAATATCACATACACACGGCAAGCGCGAGGGCTATTAGAAAAACTGTTAACTCACTTGAGCTCTCAGTTCCCCGCTGTACGTCTTTCGTTCTTATGATATTGTTAATATAAAAATCTACTCCAAAATAAACTCACATTGCTTGTAGAAATTCAATGTGGTACTCCTCGCCGACTGTCTTCAATTCGTAAGAATTGCTAACCCAACTTTGAAGAAGTGATGACACACGAAAGCTGCTTCAATGTCCGTGACAAAATCTACAGGACGAAAGGAACATTGATTTTTGATAAAGAAATAGGATATTCAAGAGATGACGCATAAATATATGTTGTTCCGTCAGTTGTTCTCCATGTGTGAGATTAAATATTTATTATATAAAAGAATTTGTGTAGATAAATATTGAGTTATGCAAGCTGCAGCTTGCACTTCGTGAAAGAACACATGAGAGTAGCCATGTTCAACCTTTCTTTTTTAGCAACGCGTGTTGCAATCACTCACCGCCGGACCGGCAGAGAATCGAAAAATTGATATAGATTCAGTGTAATTAATAAAGGACAATTATAAAAATGACGCTAATAACGATATTAAGAGGTCACATTAATTTACGACGATTGTCACGACTGCCTCCTTGTACTTTTGAGGTAAAAAGTTATGGTTTCTTATCATTTGAATTTTTCAGGTTAGGCTTTTGTAATATAGCAAATTATTGAACATAATTTTATTGTTATAGAATTATACACGATGCATGGCATCGTATATGAAATATGCTGAACACAAGCCTTTGGAGAAGATTAGAAATATTGGTATATCGGCTCATATCGACTCTGGTAAAACTACATTGACTGAACGTATTTTATATTATACTGGTCGTATCGAACAAATGCATGAAGTAAGTGGATAAGACTATATTGTGATATGTGAGTGAATAATTGAGAGTGTAATAACAAATTTTTGTGAAATAGGTCAGAGGTAAGGATAATGTTGGAGCAACGATGGATAGTATGGAACTGGAAAGGCAACGTGGTATCACTATTCAATCTGCTGCAACATATACAATCTGGAAAGATCATAATATTAATATTATTGACACGCCTGGGCATGTGGATTTCACAGTTGAAGTAGAAAGAGCTCTTCGTGTTTTGGATGGAGCAATTTTAGTACTGTGTGCAGTTGGTGGAGTTCAGTCTCAAACATTAACTGTGAATCGGCAAATGAAAAGATATAATGTACCCTGTCTAGCATTTATTAACAAATTAGATAGAATGGGTGCAAATCCTTATAGAGTATTGAATCATATGCGTTCTAAAATGCACCATAATGCAGCTTTCATTCAGTTACCTATTGGTCTAGAGGGAGAGACTAAGGGATTGATCGATCTGGTTACGCATAAAGCAATATATTTTGATGGTGAATATGGAGAGGTTATTAGACAAGACGAAATTCCAAAAGATATGAGGACCGAAGCAGATGAGCGGCGTCAAGAACTTATTGAACATTTGAGTAATGCCGACGATATACTTGGAGAATTATTCCTTAATGAATCGAGTCTCACTGAAAAAGATCTGATGGATGCGATCAGAAGAACCTGTATAAAAAGAACATTCACACCAGTTCTTGTGGGTACAGCCTTAAAGAACAAAGGAGTTCAGCCTCTACTCGATGCAGTGATAGACTATTTACCAAATCCTGGCGAGGTAGAAAATGTGGCTAACAAAGAGAAAGAAGGGTAAGTAACATTGGTTATAGTGTCTTTAAGGAATCTTAACTACGTAGTAGAAATAATATTTTCATACAGAGAAAAACCAGTAAAAGTTATTTTGGATTCTGCGCGTAATGGCAACAAACCATTTGTCGGTCTCGCATTTAAATTGGAAGCAGGACGATTTGGTCAATTAACCTATTTTCGTTGTTATCAAGGCATGTTGAAGAAAGCTGACACCATTTACAACACAAGAACAAACAGAAAGGTAACAGCAGGTTACACTTATATTTTTAATTCCCAACTGTCAACCTGTCTGATTTACATTTGACTCTAATTGGATTACGTAAATAAATAGGTTCGCATTGCAAGGCTTGTACGTTTGCATTCAAATCAAATGGAAGATGTACACGAGGTTTATGCCGGTGACATTTTTGCCTTATTTGGCGTTGATTGTGCCTCTGGTGACACATTTGTCACAGAAAGTAAATTGAATTTATCAATGGAATCAATTTTCGTGCCAGATCCAGTAGTCTCAATGTCTATTCAAGCAAAGAATTCCAAGGACCGCGATAATTTCGTTAAAGGAATAGCAAGATTTACCAAAGAAGATCCGACCTTCCGATTCTTCTATGACTCTGATAGTAAGGTGAGAGCGTATAAGTGATTAAAATAAATAGTTAATAGCAGGCTACAGTGTATAATTAACAAAACTACTTTATTCTTTTATAATCTAGGAAACTCTTGTCTCTGGCATGGGAGAATTACACTTGGAAATTTATGCTCAACGTATGGAACGTGAATACGGTTGTCCAGTAATACTTGGAAAACCTAAAGTCGCTTTCAGGGAAACCCTAATCGAACCCTGCGAATTTGATTATCTCCATAAAAAGCAATCTGGTGGAGCTGGACAATTTGCTTGTGTATCCGGTATAATGGAACCACTTCCGTCGCATGAAAATACCAAAATAGAATTCTCAGATGAAACCACCGGTACCAACGTGCCAAAACAATTTATCCCGGGTGTCGAGAAAGGATTTAGACAGATGTGTGAGAAGGGGTTGTTATCCGGACACAAATTAGCTGGCGTCAAATTCCGTCTGATAGACGGAGCTCATCATATTGTGGATTCATCTGAGCTTGCGTTCAATCTAGCGGCTCAGGGTGCCGTTAGGGAAGTTTTTCAAAAAGGCAATTGGTCAATTTTAGAGCCAATAATGCTGGTTGAGGTCACTGCGCCAGATGAATTCCAAGGAACAGTTATTGGTCACCTAACTAAACGGAAGGGTGTTATCACAGGCACTGATGGTAACGAGGGTTGGTTCACAATCTATGCGGAAATTCCTTTGAATGATATGTTTGGCTATGTTGGTGAGCTGCGTTCCAGTACCCAGGGTAAGGGTGAATTCTCAATGGAATATTCAAGATACAGTCCATGTACAATGGAAGTGCAAGCAGAACTTGTGAGACAGTACCAAGAATCATTTGGTAATAATGTTCAGAAAAAGAAGAATTAATTCATAACACATCGTAGCTTGGAATTCTCCATTATTCCTCCTGAAAGTAACAGGATCGAACATGAACAAACTTCCTGAGTACCTAGCACATAATTTAGAACGAAAGAGAGTTGATGAATTCTAATAAGAATATGCAATATTTAATTTTTATATCCAGCTATTATAGTCGCCACCCAAACACCGCAATTCAGGATATCAGAACGAACGAGTATGGTCCAATGAAATTCATAGTTAATTGTAAATAATCATAATCAATCCGTATTATAAGATGTATAATAAAAACACCTAGCAGTACTTTAACACTTTCTTGAGTAATATTTCTATTCTACAATCTTCGTTAATTTCTATACAACATAAGAAACCCTCTGTAGCAAAATCGAGTCATTGACTGCGATGGCGCTGCGGTCGCTCCTCTTTCCTTCCAATAGGAAACCTGACCAGTCCTAGAGAGTAATGGTAGTGCGCTGGCGCCCGTGTTTCGAGGAGGTTTGTACTCGTCGTCCTCAAGGAACGAGACAAGAAGAAGCGAGTTCTGTGCCTCGCGTGTGTTCAGTGCCCGAAAAATGTAACATGGCGATGGTCGCGTCAAACATGAGCGGTCACATACAAAAACAGCTAACCCGCAGCCTCGAGAGGATCCTTGAGGAGGCGCATCTAAGCGGCGAGCTCAAGCTGAGCGGTCGTAAACTCAAGGATTTTCCGAAGGTTGGGAAAACCGGCTCGAAATACAACCTCCAGGACACGGTGATAGCTGGTGAGTCCCCTTGACTTATGCTACGTGAGATAACTTGTAGCACCTTTCATAATCAGCTTATCCTGTTTATATTATGATAATCTTCACCGATGACTTAATTCCCAAGAAATTTTCGAACGCATCTACGATCTCTACTTTATTGTCCTTTACGGCTAACCTCAATTATTTGTTTATGTGCGCAATGCGTACTATGATGCGTCAACTTGCATTGACTTAATTAAAATTATCGACACCAAGCAATTTTATCTTCGACTCTAGTCTACTAGGATCAATGAACGTTTGATATTTAAAAACAAATTAAACAGTCTGCTTCGTGTTATTTTCTTGCTAGAATATTTGTTGAATGTGTTAGAGTTCCTAGGCATTGACGAAGCCGCTCCTGCGGTTTCTTAAAATGTCTAACCAAGTATTCTCCAAGAGCAGGGAGCATGACGCTAGAAAATAGTCGGTCCACCTATTCGTTTAATTGGACATAAACGTAAAATTTCATTACCTCTCTAATGGTTCTACTACTATGGTGCAGCAGGATTCTTGAAATCGTACTATACGAGGTCTTTGCACCAGATGAACATCTCTTACGGAAGCGTACTGTTATTATAATAGAATACGTTAATTGATCACGCCATAATTATATTCACGGCAGGATAGTAACCAGCTGACCACACAGTATAAATATTAATTAATTCATTAAGCTTTACCCACCTGACGCTTACTAATTTTCCAACACTGAAAAGGAGTCACTAGCATTCCTCGTACTTGGGTGCTCCATTTTTTCTCTTTCCCTCTCTCTCATACACGATCTCATTTCTATCTAACTCTATGAATAGAATCTAGAAGAAGCATCTCGCGACTTGCTTCTTTTACGCGTTCACGGTAAAACAGACCCTTTCAGTCTGAAATTCGTTCTGACTGAATCTCAAACAAAAGGCTCTTCTTAAAGAGGCCCTCCAGAACTGGCTGGGTAAGTCGCCTCATGGTCCATATAACATAAAAAAAGGGACTCAATACACAAACTAGGGAGAAACATACGCAACCGAGGCCTTTGGGGAAAAAAAAAAGAAAAAACTAAGAGAAGCCAAGAAAAGCCTTAGAGTGCAGTCAACCCCATTGCAAAGATAGCGGGGATGCTTAGGGGATGTTTTACCTACCTTATCACCACAGCTCAACACACGTTTAAGCAAAACTCAATTATAATTGTTTCTCCATCCAAAAGTACTGTTTGTCAATTTCTTTTAATCATACCTGAATTAGGTTCGCCGGAAACCATTGAGCTTCTCGAATATCCTATGACGTTTATTTATCCTGGAAAAGTCATTTGGTTAATGTCTGTACTCTCTGTTAACATGTAACAGGATGGTAACACTGCCCACGTTGCTCCATTGACAGGGGGACAACGTTATCTCGGCGCACCCAGTTTCCTCTGACCACGATAGTATCGCTTGACAGTTGATAAGTCTCGAGCAAACGAGAGATCTTTTAGAGTCTTTCAATATGGCGACTGTCCTTAGAACTCAATGTAAATAGTAAAGCGACACATGCATTCGCGTTCGCCACGTTTCTCCATAATAATCGTCCGTATGCTATCTGCGTAATAATTGTCTTACACTAAATCGCCGGCTACTCTTGTAATATTTTCTAACGATGCTTATTGCCCGTCAAAACAAACAAACTCCCATTGCGCAACGTCCTGCGTACACGCGAGTCCCACACGAATTGCTTGGCACGGATTCTCCTCTTGCTTTCGTGAATTCTGCTCAATGCCGAGTGACAGTTCAGATATATCGTCTTCCAGTTCTCATGAATGGTAGAAATCGAAAGTTGTTTCATTTCATATGTAATATATACATATACATGCACAAGGTGTTCCAGATTCTTCAAGCTGTTTGAAACAGTCGTTAAACCACAGCTTTCTTTCGAATCCGACTGTTCCCTTTGTACGAACCTCTAGAACTGGCGACATTTTCTAAGCCTAATATCACTACGGTTATTTCTACGTACCTTTATAGCTTATCGCATAAAGCACCGTTCACACTGGTATTACGACGCAATTATAGAACGGAATACCGTTGCTAGCAGTCGCACCGTTATTACGTTCTTTTCTATTTTTGGGTCAAAACGAGGAAAGAGCTAATCTTGAGATACAGAGCGGTTAACGAGTGGGCTGCTGACGAGTGTTTATTGATTTTCGATGAGAGACTTTGACGAAGTGAGAGAGCGAATACCAACCCCTAGTAGAATATACGTATCTATATATCTATAGTTATAACTGATTTTTCTATTTTAGTGTTACATAGCCATGCTTCTCTTATGGCAACCCCCTACTTACCTACCCTCTCCACCCTCCCCCCGACAGAATGTCCCGTGGGTAAGAAAATTTCATTATTGACCCCAGGTCAGTTCCTGCTACAGGGTGAACAAGGTATCAAGGCTGCTTCCTGCCGAATACACGACAGGTGTCAACCTACCCCTTTTACTTGTCTTTACTGTTTTTCTTCTAATTAGGATACATAGAGCCTTAGGGGTGTCCAGTGGTATAATTTATTCGACTTCTCCAACGTACTTCGTTACTTGAACACGTGTCCGGTACGTTTGATTTTTTTAATAAAATAAATATAACCCAACTCCCTTGCACGTGCGGACCATCCACGTACGTAAGCTTCCCCGTTTCCCTACGGCATTCGGTTCTCGAAAAATGCGCGTGGCGCATTACCAGCTAAGGTGGGGATGGGACTTCGAGTTGGCAAGGAATTCCACGCGGAATGCCAGGGAATCCCAGACATCGGAAAAATCTGCGGGGCGGCTGCTGCAGTTACTAATTTTAAAGTCGAGCATTTTTCGATTCCTAGGGGGATGCACTCCTGGTGTTATTGGCCCGGCTGGATATACCAAGCTTTATATGTATGTATATATATATGCACATGCTGATACAGATACTGAAAGAGTTTCAGCCATTTTGTGTATTACTTAGTACGTCAGAGTCCGGCGACCGAAGAACATCTGCCGTTCGAATAATTCTCGTCGAATCCAATTGGCCACTGTCCATCCAATTTCTTAGCATTTTTTAATAATTCTCTTTCCTATTCCCTCGTTCCTTCTACTAGGAATTCTCTGTTGTCCATCTTCTCCTTCGCTATCTTCCTCTCTCTTTTCTCATTCCAGTCCCGCCAGCTGACGTGACTCGAAACGTCAGCGGAGCGAATCGAATTCACTTCCTCCCTTAATTATTAAGGGGTGACCAATGCACTGACCGTTAACATAAACAGTACATGCCAAAAGTATTTATCAGCTAAAAATAATTCTACCGACATCCTAACCATCCCCTTCTGTCATTCCTCTGAGTGATCCAGTATTGGTTCAGCTCAGCGAGGGTGGTATGAAGTATATATATATATAGCAAGAACAAACCAAGAGTGAATATCCCATAGAAGCTCCAATACTTCACAGGCATATAACTAGTCCACGGGGGTGGTTTTATATACCGTGTGAGAATCCCATGAGTATGTGAAGGCTAAAGATAGAGAGACTGCAGCTGCAAGTCAGGGGTGCCAACAGGTCGATACTCCATAAAGCGTCATACTTCGTCACACAGTTGAAGTTTGCTAGGCCTTTGCCCCACGGTGATAAGAAAAACAACCCCTAGACGATGAAGTCTACTTGACTCATAGACGTAGGCGTGGAGGCTGCAAGTTCAAGAGTCTCAGAATCCAAGAAGCATCAACGACTAATATTCGATCCGGCCGTTTCGATATCTCGATTTAGTAAAAAAAAAAAATGAAAAAGTAACTAGATCTCTAGTTAGATCGTTCATTTATAGGAATAAGGTAATAGATAAAAAAAAATACTAGGGAAACAGGATAACCCTTATCGAGTGTTGATCGCATGTGCGACGCTGGAAACTACTGGGCACACATGCACAATATTGAGCACGAGTGTCGTATCGCGTGTGTGTGGCGACATGGTGGTTTTGTTACCGAGTTATAATTAGCCATCGTCATGCCGAGTGGAGTGTGTACCAGCACAACGGAACTTTAGTAGAAGTCGACTCTGTTTCGCATCACGTTCGTATCCACTGGAGCTTCGAATGTTTGGCTATAAAACACACAAGAGTCTCAATTCGTCCAATTCGCATGCTGGGGACTGGATGAATTTTTTCCTGCGTACAATCAACCTGAAAATTACCATTGGCAATCACGTGTGACAATAATTCTGTAATTTATTATGTGTCACGCATGGATGTTGGTATTGGAAATATATATGGTGTCTATTCCGAAAAGACTTTTCGTATTTCATCCTCGAGTCTGCGCTTACACCGCTTCTCCTATACTACAGTCCGCTCCACGCATGTTCTTCGCATATGCACTACTTTCAGTCGTGTCGAATCCGCTCAATCGAATAATTCAATTTTACATGCGTCGCCCGCGCAGCTCGTGCCAGAGTGCGCAATAGTGCGCGAGTGTCATTACTCTGGATATATAACGTACGTGAGTAGAGATTTCGAGCATGCGTGAGCGAGCACGTTACACATGTGAAAGAAGTCGAGCCACGTGGTGAGAGACGGCGACCCTCTCTTTTTCTTCCATACAGTCTAATGAAGATGACACACATCTCGGTGTGTTTTTATACGTAGATTAATTTCTCGCCAGGACGGGCGCGTGGATGAGCTTCTTGACTGGATGTGGAGTAAGGAAAATGGCGTATACGGGGTTATACGAAATTGTGACGTGGGACGTAGTTCCAGATATAAACTGAAGTTTTCCTTACCCGGTAAATCCACACGTTTTGTTTTTACTAAGTAGCAGCTTTTCCTGGCAGAGTATCGTCAGGGCCGTTGAACCGCCATATTTCTCTCTCTCTCTCTCTCTCTCTCTTTCTCTTCCACTGTTGCTTTCTGTTTTCATTCGTAGTGACGATGTATTTTTGCTCGGGGATACCGTCCTTCTCTCTCTCTCTCTATCTCTCTTCATTACTCGCTTTTTCCTGCTCACACCTCGAATACTCCTGCCCCGTAGCTTCCGGTCCATGTGCGTTACGTTAATATCTCTCTGGTTTCAACTACTGAACGATATATCGATCCGCCATCTTGTTTTTCCTTTTTTTATGTCAGCTTGCGGCTTTCACGTTTTGCAATTTTTTACGCTTCAGAAAATCCTAACGTATTCATAAACGAAACACGGTGGTTGCCCTTGCTCTGGTTTACCACTGTTTGCATTTTCTACGTATACCGAGCTTCCGTGAACTTTTTGTTATCAGCACTTGACTTTTGTAACCACATTGACTTATCACAGCTTCCGGTTGATCTCTTCCGTTCTTGCGATTACTAATGGATCGGCTTTGCCTTCCGATTGACGTAGGCAAGAAGTTGCTGAATCGATTAACACGAAAGCGACGTTTCAAAGATCAAAGCAAGTTTTTGCAACCCCTCGGCCCAAGTACACGTACTAGATGCTATAATGAGGTATATGCAGGTAGATAATATATATATATACTCAGTATTAACCACATGACGCTACAGGCTGTTTCACTACGAGTTTTCACGGTACGATGAGGAAAGCTATTTGTGTAGTCTATAGATAATTAGTAGGTCGCTACGTGATTAAGGTTAATTAAAGCCATCCCGGTTTCTTCGTTTAGCAGATCAATCAACATGACGACCTCGTGAAAATTATGCGAAGACGTGTATCCGTTATTGCCGAATCTGTAAAATTTCACAGCACAGCGAATTGTCGTTTACAACGACCATAACGTTCTCTGCTTTATACCTGATTGAGAGCATCCCTCCTTTTCGTCCATTATCTTTTATTTGTATTTTTCTTTCTTTACGCCATTCGCTTCGCTTACCGTAGCCCAACAGCCTTCTGTCGGTGCTTACGTACGGGCTTCTCTGTCGTGGTTACGCAGTGCTGCTCGTGAACAAAGCGCCCTTAAACGTTGACGCACCATGAAGAAACTCGAGTTCAGTTAAGCCTGGTTCACCGCCCACGATACTCGCAACGTAACCAACTTTCAGTATTATCGGCAGCGGGCGCGATACGTCTGTGTCTAAAGCTTCCATTAGTTTTCAGTATACTTTATATACGTGCTCTGTACTAACCTCACCTTAGCCCTGTGCTACAATGGACAAACGGACATGGTTGGTGAGCATCTCTTTATTTGAGTGACGCAGGGTCGAAGTGTCGTCGTCACGTTTTACACGAGAGGAAACGCACGTGGGGTGGGTCGGAGTGGTAGGTAGATGAGAAAGAAAAATTGTGCGAGAGAGGAAAACGAAAAAATAAATGTTCCGTCGTCTTTGCTCGACGCTCGACAGCTCACTGACTGTGTACGCTTTCTTTACAGTGTATAGTCCATGCCCGTACACTCGCTCGCTGTGTGTATTGTACCTTTTTTTGCTTTTTTCCTGGCGACAGTTTCACTCTTGTCGCTGCACAGACTAAAATTGCGAAATGGAACGGAATGAAAGTGCGGCGGAGAGAGATGACAAAATAAAAATGGCCGAGAATCGTAGCAGTCTGGTAATAAACAGGCAGGACGGCATGCAGTCGGTCGCTGGTTAGAAACCAGGCCTTTGTTCTACTGTCAAACGTTTCCCACATTCTCGACGCCGCGCCTACGTCACGTAGGACCATCGACGCCTGGCGTCGCACAAGGATCGCCACTGTTTAGCCTGCAGATTACATCCGGCTTTAATTGCCGTGGTAATGGGTCCTCCATTTTTTTTTCTTTTTTCATCTTGATGAAAAATATGCACACGGCGCGTCTCTATGCAACTTTCAGCTCGATGCATCTCTGGCGGCCTAGCATCTCTGAGATACTGGAATACTTTTTTCAGGTTGTCACGTATCGCTGCTCCACTTTTCTCAGGGTGGAAAATTACGTGGAATTTATCACGTCTCCACCTACTTTGTCAATCTTTTCTGTTTGTTTTTTTTTAGGTTAACTTTTCTTCTCTCTCGCATCTGCTCGTGTCTTTTCCTCTTGTTCTCGTCTGCCTTATCATTCCTAATGCACGTAACCAGCTTATCAGTCCTGTTGGTAAGAGCGGAATACTCGCCATTAAAGGGAATGTCGTCAGGAGTCTTGGCGCCTTGAATATAATATAGTTACACATGAACGTAGAATATTTTATTATATTTTATTCTTTTTTCATTTGGAGACGCGGCTTTATGCATGCCAGTCTCGTACGGTACCACGTCCGCACAGGAAGTGGCCGCTGTTCTCTGATCGACAGACAAAAGCGGCTTCGATGTCTTCCATAACACTGTGCCATACCAGCTGCCATTGGCCAATGAATATCGCGAGGTTCAAGGCTGATCTTTAATAGTCCCTATTTAAAATGAGAACTCCTTGCAAAAGGTCTGTGGGAAAGTTCGCGAGCCTGGTTATTAACCTAGAGAGACTGAAATTACAAAGGAGATTTACAAATGGGCGACTAAAATTTTCATAGATCTTACATGGACGAGTAAAATGACAAAAAACGCAGAACGCTCTTGTAGTAATATTTTTTATCATTATTTTTATTATAGCCTTACAGAAAAGAAAAAAAAATCGTTGAACATTTATGCCTTAGTTCAGTGCACTAAAGAGGGTTGAAAGTCTCCAGAGGGGATGGCATCGCGTGCAAAGTGCACAGGGCACCTGGCATACATGTCGGGGGGCCCCATTTGAAATATTTGCAATAGGGTTCCTATCGATCCACCACCCTCACGTTGTCCCTGACAACTATATAATACGTGTCTGAATTTCTCCACGCCATATTAACGATGGCTGCCAGGCTACGTCATAGTATGGCGCTAGACTCACTCTTGCGAAACTCTTGTCTTCCCTGGAAGTCCGTCTGGAATTATAGTTATTATTGAATAGACTGCCTTTATGCATAGAGAAGGCACAATGCACACGTGCTGCTATCTCGTTTGAATTTCACGTTCTTCGAAACGCCGTATTTAGTTCTGGTCGTCTGTTCTACGCGTTATGACATTTGTCATAATAATTGACTTGTAGCTCGTCGAAGTGTCTCTGATTTTAACAATGGCGCCCTTTGTACGTCTCGTCGTCGCGTGAAGACACACCCATAGTCGTCAACGAAACGCAGTTACGTGTGAATGTGCCTTTAACAGACACGCTAGTGCTCGAGCTAACCTATAAAGTCCTTCTCAAGGTGTTTACGTTCTACGGCTGCATTGTTGTGTCTAACAAGGTACTTTTTCTTTACGGACCTTTGGAAAATGGGCTTTTGGAATATCATGCCTTGTTAGAGAATTCAGTTTCGGTATTTAAATAAATTAAATAGCATCAGGTTCGCTATGGCTTATCTCCATAACGGTTTTTATTTCGATTAAATATATTTCTGCTAATTAAATTGGCAATCAATCACCATTTGCGGAGTTGTTTGTTGGGAAATGTTTTGTGGCCTCGAATAGGGTATACCAGGGTTTCTTGTTACTCTTTTTGGTATTTCGCTTTGATGTTGATTTGTATTTCAACATTTTTTTCTTTCAACTTTTTCATAGGATATATGGCGACTGATAATGGATGCCACACCCCGTGTAGGATAGAACCACGGAAGAATTTACGACACACGTAAATCGTATCTTGTTTTATCGATCCTTCCTGCAGGACCTCGACCTTGCTCCTTGGTGCAAGCGACCCCTACATGCTGGACTAGCTAGCACCCCCTAGTTTTCGTAATAAATTCTAGTTTCACATATATACATATATATATAGGGCTAGAATGAGAATGGTTGATTCTTATCAGACATATCACTCAAGAGTATCGGTTGCTAAAAATATAAACGCATTTTTAGATGAATTCGAATATTCTCAGGCTGTTTATTATATTGTAATTATTTAGTAACCTTTTTCTATTTTATGTCTGCCTTACAAATGTCACTGTAGAAATTAAAGGTTAGAATAAGACAAATGTCAAGGAAACGTCACTGCCGTCGTTCTTGGATCGACCTGTGCATCGTTTGTACGTTTCACTACCACTTGGCAACCGACGTCAACATTTTTCGTATTCTGCGGGGGTTGCTGCGACATGGGACTTGTTCTCGTGCGAGGGATTTCCTCCCTTTCTTGGCCAGACTACGAGCCGACGCCCTTGCACACCAATTTCTATTCGATTGACAATCCCAGACCTTATACCAATTTCACCCCCAAGACATTAAAGTCTACACAGTACAATACCTACCCCTCCTCATCCCCCTACTGGTCCATGATTTAATTCTGTCATTGATAATTTCATATGAAATTTCGGAAGGCAAACTGTCCTCGCTATAGGGTCTGCAAATTGTGTAGAATCAAGAAGCAAACGAACCAGTATCACCTGAGGGGATGTTTCTACCCTTCAGACTGGACGATTGGTAATTTCCGTTATGGGAAGGGACGGAAGAGAGACCAGTGACGTAGTCGGGTATCAGGTAAAATAACGGGAAATTCATGAAATTTCCGGCAAAGTGTAAATCTCGCAGGGTTGTTATTCCCTCACGACAACAGGGGTTGGTTTTTTTGCGATTGCCGCTACGGCTACGTCCGTAACGCGAAGGGACGTCGGTATTGATCAGGAAAGTTCCTAGCTGGGAGCAGCTGAGCCACCCTTGTTTCCTGACTGCACGCACGTGGCTAACGCGCCCCATTCATAATACAACCCTCTTTGAGAAGAGGAAGGAACATACCACCCTTATACCTACAGCTGTTGCTATGGGATACATATCGCCGGCTTGTTAAGTGTTCGCTTACTGGTTTATTAAGGAATCTTATCCCATAACGATTCATCCGGTACCAATCTTGTCCTTTGTCCTTGACGAGACACCTGTCCTGGCATGGATTCCAAGAAAGGGGATCAGAGATATAAATAAAAAGATAAGGAACGAAGCATCGCAACCTGTACCCTTTTTTGATTTGCTTTCTTGCAGACCTGTCGAAGAACCGGTTCACAGAATTGCCCGAGGAGGTCACCGAGTTTCCATTCCTCGAGAAGCTTCATCTCTATCACAATGCCATAAGGGTCATACCGGAAACCGTGGTGATGCTCCAATCGCTCAACTACCTCGACCTCAGGTACATCCGCCATTCGTCAATGTCGATTAGACCAGGAGGAAGGGTGTTGCTAGCTGGTTTAAAACTTCATGAAGAAGTATCGATCATCTGCAGAATCCGTTGACAGCTTTCGCAAAACATGGATGATAACCGGAAACTTTCATCCTTACAGCCGGAACCAGTTGACAGCCTTGCCGAGGGAGGTGTGTAGGTTACCATTGCAGACACTTCTAGTCGCACACAATCGTTTGGTATCCTTGCCTGAGGAACTTGGTAGGATGTCAGCACTTGCTGAACTGGATGCTGGTTGTAACGAGATCTCAACCCTGCCTCCACGAATAGGTGATCTGCCAAGGCTCAGGTCTTTGGATCTTAGAAGTAATCTTCTGGTTCAGTTGCCAATAGGTTGGTATCAATTGATTTAAATCTTTTTTTATGGAGCTTCAGTAAATTCTTTTACTTGAATTCTTGGATTTCTTTCAGAATTGACGTACCTGAGGCTCGTGAAGCTGGATATAAGTGGCAACAGGATATCCGTGTTACCCAATGAACTCAGGAAGATGAAGAGTCTCGTCGACCTCAGACTCTCGGACAATCCCCTCACGTCACCGCCTGCCTCGGTAAATAGAATTATAAGAGATGAAAAAAGTTATTCAGAATCCTCAGGATCCTACCCTAAACAAAACTCTCGTGAATTCATTCACATGTAGCTGTGCATTCGCGGGCGAACACACATCTTCAAGTACTTGGAGAGGCAGGCCGCGAAGCACGAGAGAGCTAGGGGTGGTAGAACAAGAAGAGGTCTTTTGGATGCCAGAGGTCACGCCACCCTGGACACGAGGTCGCACAGGCGTCACAATGTCGACAGTGGTTACAGCACCAGCGACGGGGTCGACAAACGTTGGTCCCAAGAGATACACAGCGCGGTTAGTCTCATCCTATTTCTAGTCATTCTATTCCTCGCCATTGGATACAGACTAGGTCTGTTATCCATTCTTTATCCATTAATCCGTGGCAGCACGTCACAGGATCCTGAACTTTGACCCGAGACTCTTTAGCCCGAACGTCGTTGCTATGAGCATTTATTTTATATTTTTTATTCCTCTTCTGGAAACGGACTATCCTCTCTTTATTTTTTTTATTCTTTTTTCCTTATATCCTCATTTATTCCAAAGATGATCTATGACCTAGCCCATCTCTTGCTGGTAGTAAAGCAATCATTCATATTGTACAAAGACAACTTGAATAAAGCTCGGATTACATGAGTTCACTCATTTTTCTCTGGTACTACTATGTACCTGGTGATTCTGTAGGTACATGACGGAGATGTTCGTGGTATATGGAGACAGGAATCTTCACCCCTATCGATAACAATGCCCCACGAGACTGGAGTTAATGGCTCCTGCAGTGGAACATCGACGCCCAGTACAATATCACCTGGTGAACACACGTCCCTCGAAGACGAGCTGGGCAAGGTAGGTTATCTTTGCGTTGAAAGCAAAGGATCATCATCACTCTAGTAACAATGCCAAGTACGCAAGATTGGAAAATCCAGATGCTTACGTCATTCAGAAAATTCATGTCAGCTATGTAAAGCCAGCGTTCAAGTATTCGCGACGGCAATCGACGCCCAGGCGTCGCGTTGTGTCTTCTAACTTTAGCACTGACTAAGCGTATGCGAGTCTTGATAATGATATTGGTGCGCTTGCTAGTAGTGGCTGTGGTCATTCATTGGCTCCCGTTCAAAATCCCTCCAACGTGACCTTGACCCATTGACCCGGGAATCAGCGAATCCAGAGAGCCGTCAATTGGCATTCGCTGAACGTTCTCGCGGAATTCAAATTCAAACAATCAGAACGGCCTCTTCTTGAATTCCTATGCACGTCTAACCGCCATTTGTTATTTCAGGCAATGATACTGCACGATCAGCTTGAGAAGAGGAGACTCGAGAGAAGTACTTCAGAAAATGGGGCTGAGACAAGAAGACTGACAACTACGAATCTTCATCACACCTCAATTACACCACCAGGGTGAGTTTAGGGTAGTCGACCTAATGTCGTCGACCCGGTCTAACATTGTTTTATCAAGTTTTTCTCTTCCATTCAGTTCTCCGTCTTTTTTTTTTCGTTTGGAGCACTCATCCACAGTGATGCGTTGTCCCTGCATGCGTGCATGCGCGTTACGTTTTTTTGTGACTTTTCTTGTAGCCACCTGGAGAGCAGCCCACTAGGCCAAATTGCACAGCCATCCATCACGACGACCCAACCAATTCAGCCACTGCAAACTACAACGAGCACCTCCGCGAGTCAGGTTAATGGCGACGAGAAGAGGCCGCTAAATCATATTCAAACTTACAGGTAAGTAAAAAAGTGATTTCGTGATGAGGATGTTACTTCGTTGCTGAACTTTAAGCATTTTTCTTTTATGTTTTTCGTTGTCCTGTACGCTGTGAATTGTGCCTCTTTATTTGTCATTATACGCAGAGCTTCGTCGAGTCGTTCTTATCGAGACATTAATCGCTGGCTTGTTTAATAAAATGCTTGCGCCTTGATACTCCATGATAAGGTGGAGTCTAACTGATGGGATTTAAGTGTCGACATCATCTGCGAATAATCTCTCGATCGAGACTCGGTGTCCGGTTAGTGTTTGCCGGATGTGCGCACAGACGAATTTTGTCTTATCTTCTATCAGGGAATACAAGGAGGCTCTTAGACAGCAGAGAGTCAACGAGGGTCCCAGCGTCTATAGACCCAGGGAACAGGTGACACCGCCAGGCAATGAAACGCACGGTAACGAGACTGATTCGAACAGCAAGGACTTGGGCCTTACCGGGAAACAGATCTTCAATGAAGAGAACGCGACCAAAAGGCCCGTGCAGAAGGTTACGCCGTCGCGTATCAGTTATCAGAACACACCCATCATAAATGGCAGTAACAACGAGTATAACAGCAAGAATGGAAAGTACCTGGAACAGCCGTACAAGAAGCCAAATTCTCCAATTAAAACTTCCACTAGTATTTTGTCAAATAATTCAAGTCCATGTCACACACCCAGACTGGTGAAAACAGCTGTTGGCTACGTAGAAGGTAACGCTTTAGCGACTATATATTTCTTAAGTATCCTTACCTAATTCTTTATACATCTAACAGGTAACAAGAGTCCAAACAGAAATGGCAGCAGTCCCAAATCTACGAGATCTGTTACCTGGAACAGCAACGTGCCTGAGAAATACTCCTTCACTATGAGAAGGGAGTTCGAACGTGCCAAAGAGGAGGCTGATCTGATCGAACAACTTAGGAGCGTAAGTGTCCTTGAGTCAATCACCGTTTTCCTCTAGGGATAATAATTAATGAACATCGTCCTTTTTGTAGCACATAGAAACCAGGCTTAAGATGGCACTTCCCGAGGATCTAGCACCAGCTCTAACCGATGGTGTGGTACTATGTCATCTGGCCAATCATGTAAGACCCCGTTCGGTCGCGAGCATTCATGTTCCATCGCCAGCAGTTGTAAGTCCCCATATTTAAAAAATTAACATAATTTTAATTAACGTATAATAATTTAATTACTCTATTCCAGCCTAAGCTTACCATGGCAAGATGTCGGCGTAACGTGGACAACTTTCTCGAGGCTTGCAGAAAGATCGGCGTCGACGAGGTGAGAGAGACTGCGTTTATGCTACACGTAATTCTTAATCTCGTATCTGCAATTGCAATTGGCATTCCTAGATAGATAGCTCTAGCAGTATTCAATATACCGGGTGTGTCACGTCATTCAGATACCCGTAGTTGTCAGCAGTCGTTCAAATAAAACAAGTCATCACGTTTCATTATTATTTCTTGTAATAACGTGACACACTCTATACCGTGATACAATAGTGCATGGTCACTAGTGACTGTGATACGAGAAATATATTTTTCTACTGTCAATCAATGACAGCCCGGTGAGTAGACGTGTTGGCGTAGTTTAGAATTAGTCATGATCAGCTGTTCGCTTGGCTAAGTATGTTTTACATGGAAAACTAGGATTGCGCTCGTAACATGCTCGTGATATACGGATAATCATACCACGAGTGACTGATCATCGAGGTAAGTCAGTCACGTTTCTCAGGGGAAAAGAAAAAGCGAGGAAAGAAAGAGAAGGGAGAAAGTAAAAAAAAAATGTCTAAAGACTTTCCATTAATCATCGTTCTCTCAGGATGATTATGAAAGAAAATCAAACTCATTGATTATCCTTTTTTCAGGGATAGAGCAATAGACTCGGTGGATAATAAGTGACGATCTTTTATTGAATGATAATTAATAATCGTAAACAATCAACTACGTGCTGCGCTCGTGTAGAAGACAATAATTATCAATTCTTCCAACAACTACTAGTCAGTCCCTACTCGTAGACAGAGTCGCGCGAAAGTCGTTGCAAATGGTGTCAATAATAACTTTTCATACAATATTATATTCCCTGCAGGAATGTCGAAGATTAATGGCCGGATCAATATACAAGAGAACAAGATGCTTTAGTTGCATGCGCTAGATCGAACTTGCTTCTGTGTCTCATGGCTTCCTCGAGGAACACCCTGAAGAAAATTCAGACGATCGTTCCCTGTGTAACGTGTGATTTCCAAAGGATGGCTTTCTGTAGAATATAAAAGTCAGGTACAAAATTCACAAAGGTACAATTGCCAAGTGGTATCCTTCACTCATTAATTTGCACCAGTACGTGATGCTGGATTTTAATTACTGCCATTTTGGTTCTCACGTGGTTCTTCAAGGTGGTTCAGAGAAATTATTTACTTTATATACCAGGGTGCTTTGCAAGTACCATCAGGGTTGACCCCCTCCGAGGAACGCTTTTTAGGGAAGCCTCGTTAGTGGAGGATAGTATTAGGTCACAAGGGTAGTAAGAGAAAATAAATAAATAAAAAGATAAATTAAAGAATAGATTTGGGACTGAGTAGTATCGTTGTTGGTTGCAGGAGGTGTTAATGGACGCGGATGCAATCATGGACGTGGGTTACATGGACGCGTATGGGCTGGAGGCTCTGGCGCGTCTTGTTTCCGCTCTTCTTCTTCTTCGCGAAGAAGAAGGCCACGAAGAACCAACCGCAGGTTCACCCCGTACCATTCAGGAACGCGTCCTGTCCGCGATGCTTTTTGCCGCATTCTTATCCACCCTGGCTCTACTCTATCTCTTCCCGCTACCAGATTAAAGCGATGCCAATTGACGCAGACTTGGGCGAGATTATCCTCGCGAATGGAAGAGGAAAAAAAAAAAAAAAGAATTTGGATTTGACGAAAAATCAGAACATAAATATACCACGGCTTCACGGAGCAACGAATTTTTCTGTTAATTTTCAAGAAACACTCCGAAGGCTATTTTCTCTGTGTTATCGTTGCTCCTCGCGACTCTTGTACTTATCAGTGATCTATAATATTTTATTCCTGTAAATACTTATTATTCTCTCTCTTGCGCAAGGCCTTTTTCGTTTTTTAAATATTTTTTTCGTTGACCAATTTGATTTTTCTCACTGAAGGAAATTGCAAGTTAATCGATTGATGTTGCGTTTTGCTTTATTATAAGTGTATCAGGGCCTCTGTTTTGTTGGTCTTCTTTCTTATAGAGAAAGAGGATCCTATACTAGGATCAGACGTGAGAGGATCTGTCGATATTTTTCTAATCGCAGCGAGAATTGATCCTACGATCTAATCGTGAGCCTTCTCTGGCTGTTAGAGCTTTAGTTTAGAATTCGGTGCAATTAAGAATCGCTACGTTACCGAAAGGTTCGTTTAAGGTGCTTAGAGTAAGTGAAACGCGTGGGAAGGCCAAGACGATAAAAGTATTATCGTAACTTAGTGATTCGACGGAAATTACGGCTTTGCGTAATTTATATTATTAAGATAACAACGCAAAATTACCTTCGTTAATCGGGAACGATAGATTAGTCAAGGCTAGATGTGGATTCAGGCAAAAGCTAGAAGATCGTAGATTTTTTTTTTTCAATATACAACAATTTATCCTTTTCTATTCTTCTTCGTCACCAATTATTATACTACAATCCACACTCGACAGTGTCGCGCGACTTTATTCTTATCAACAATTATTTTATATATTTAATGTATCCTTATCATACGATTTCATTCCACGAATCTTTCGTCGCACTGTCACGTGTGGAACGTCACTATTAATAGGACGACGTACGTTGATCAAGATAAAATTTTCGTTCGAAACAATAAAAGTAAAAAAAAATAAGAAAAAAAAGCGCAATCAAAGCGACATTTCGATCGGGCGTTCTCATATATCAGTTTGTCACGCCCGTGTGAAACGTACCTTAAAATGAGATCAAAATCCGATCGACTGCCGTATTTGCAACAAGTATCAGTCGATATTGAATATTTGGCGGTATGGGATATATTTTGCTAATTACAAAAATGTAAAATTCTTTTATTTTTCGATACCGATAAACGTGTCTTACGTTATCAGAAATGTGACATTACATTACGTATCTACGACATAATCAGAAACTGACGTTAACGAATCCCTGAGTCGTAGCTGCTCGTGTCCGAATGGTATTAAATAAGGGATGACGGTAAAGGAAATAAAAAATGAAAGCAAAAATATAATTAATAAGCGAAACCGTATGCCTTTTTAACGACGTTAGTATTTTTTTAGAATTCGACCAATATCAATGCCTACGGCTCTTTCAGGATTGGTAGGTCTGTGATAAGACATTGCCCAGTGAGATTACGCGCTAACGTAATCGCGGTGCTAGGAATCATTTAATTTGAAAATAATTAATTTAATGATAGCGCGTCTAGATTTTTGAAAATTTCTTTTATCTTTCACCCCGTACCTTTCAATCGAACCAGATCAGAAAGGAATAGGCTCACTTGTCTCGGCTCAATTCGATGCACAATAATGCATCTAACCCGCTGCAAAATTCTGACCAACTTAATCACAAGTGAAATTTTGCAAAAAAAAAAATACAAAATTTCACCGACCACGCTATCCGGTCACAGCCTAAGATATCGATCGTAGAGTAAAGACACGGTGCCTGCTATTGCTAATTTATTTTCATAAAATTACGTAAAGTCTAGGCATATTACGGTCTATGTATACACGTGTAACTTATATATATATACGAGGGATTGGTAAAGATTTTTGTGGGATTCCGGTAAAAAACAGGAAAAATAGTAAAAAAAAATAATTTTTTTTCAACAAAATTCAAACAAAAATCCAGATTCTCGTATCTTTCAGACGAGTATACAGGGTGTCCCAAATCTATGAAACAGTCAATGATAATTGACTGATCTCGTATTTCCTAAATGATACAATAACAAGAAATTGGATAAACGAACAAAACTCCCAAGGAATGATATAAGAGCGACAAGGAATTATCACGCGGTTGGATTATCGTAAACGTAATGCTGTCTTCTACGTATACTAGATTATACATACCTATAATGCAAATTTAAGATACGCGAAAAAACTAACCTATACGCTGTAACGTAATTTAGGATGATGACGCTATATATGTATATATAGGTATTTATTTACCGTCGCCCGTCGCGGCCGCAGTTTTTCTATTATTTTTCATTTGCTATACTCTTATTAGTCTCTCTAGTCCTCACTTACGTATGTTAATTATCTTCTAGTCAGATCGTAGTCTACGCGACGCGATTAGCACATCTTCCACAATACAGTAACGATAGGCTTCGACATAACCTAAAAAGAAATCAGCCTCGTCACAACAATTTTATTTACCCTAGTAATTCAATTCACCGTCACATTCGTCCCTTGTGTTTATTCATAGTTATTTATTTAACATTAACCGTACCTGCCGCTGACTGATCATACCTGAAATTCTTACGTATTTCTCGTTTGAATTCTTTTCTCCTTTGAAAATAAGGCAACCTCCTCAATACAGGGCCAAGTATAGGTAGGCGTGTCTCTTGACTAATAGATACTACGCGAGTCAGTATTATTATAAAATTTGTCCACTGTGGATTCCAACTATCCGAGTATTTAAAGTTCACTCGAAATATCAAGACTGGCTTTGTATTAGCATAGCGCGTGCGTCTAGTTTATTACGAAATCCAATTGTCCTTATGGTTTGTCCTATTATTTTCTTCCATTGCGACCACAACTTTTCGTCTGGTGTCAATGCACGAGTACGAGGATGAAAATTAAGGCATGTTAAAAGAGACGAAAAAAAATCATTCCATTGGATTAGCATTGTTAGGAGGATTTTCTTTCTTGATTTCTTTCTTTTTTTTAATACCTTTTTTCTATGTTTTTCAAGAACAAATTTTTTCTTTTTTTTTTCATTTTCTCGTAAAACGTATGTCTTATGCTATATTGTATATATGTATTAGGATTCGTTGATGCTACTTCCATGTTTCTCTTTTATTTTTTTATTCTTACCATATAAGGCTACTACTACGCTAGTAAGTTTAAGTTTTCGGATAAATATCGGTGCTTGGTTCTTTCGTTGGTTAGCTTAAGCGTTTGCTTATTCTTCTTTAATTATTATTATTATTATTGCTATTATTTATTTATTGAACATCTCGCTCGTCCGTTACTATTGGTCCGGGTCTGTCAAGCCTCGGGCGGACGTTTGTGATTTCATTCGATTGTTGTTAAGACACCCTATATATATAAGGCGTCGATGCATTTTTTCTTTTCTTTGTCTACGCTCACTGCTACGCATTTCGTTATTATGATGATTTATCTTGATGAATTTTTTCAATTTAAGAGGATATTGGTTTTCTTGTTTTTCATTTTAACTCTTCTGTATCGCGAGTCGATGAAGGACGAAGAACCCCGAGTGAGTCGCTATAGTATTTTTGCATCGTTGAATTAAAGAAAGCGTGTGTGTGTGTATGTGTGTATATATATATATATATATATATATATATATATATATATATATATATATATATATATATATATATAA